>JABCKW010000369.1:0-22401 GCA_014824385.1 Fusarium cyanostomum | reverse complement strand
ATACTAATGGGTTTAGTAATATAAAATAATTAAATCCTAGCGCCTTTACTATTTAGCAATAGTAGTAAAAGGGATCTTTTAGTAAGCCTTAGTGTTATAAAGAGTTAACAGCTTAAAGATACTATTTTTACTCTCTATGTAGTAGTAAGTTATCTAGATAATAACCTCCTCTTTCTTACTCTTTATATATAACCTCTAAATGTGTTAAATTAGTCCCCTTAGGGTAAATTAGTAGTTAATATACGCCTTAGGCTTTAGACTATACTGTTTAGCGGCTATATAGATATTAAGATTAACTTCTTAAAGAGGAGGCATTATATATAGATAGATCCTAATAATAGCTTTATAAAGATATACTTTATAACAGTATTAATAGTATAAATAAGGAGAAAAAGTAAAAAATAACTTATATAAAATATCTTAACTTTCTAATATTCCCCCCTATACCTTACAGTCTCACACTAATTATATAAGAGAGTAATCTACAGAATAGTAGATCGCTAAAAACACTAGTCTTACTAGCGTTGTATAAGTTTATTAAGTTTTTACAGTACTACGGGTATTAAATAACGCTTTAACACTAAAACCCCCAGATTGGCAACCTTACGGGAAACAGTAACGATCCCCAATCCCCGCGTCTCCTATTTATGTAGATCCATAAAGCAAGGACACTGATAGGCCTGTTCGGAAATAGACCCTACTGTAGGCCAAATCGGATCGTCAATAGCTCGACATGCGTGATCTTATGTCTAGGTGATATAGCAATAAAGGGACAACTTCCGGTCATCAGGTCGAGTTCGGTCCACATGGCAGCGTGTCAGGTTTAGAACCTTGAATCCTTGTTCGAGATTGCCTTGGTTTATCTGAAACCAGCTGGTTGGGGATTTGTCCACATGCAGAAGCATCGTGTCATGCATGCCTTGCTGTAACAGGGGTGCTGATCCAGTGGCCACCCACTCTGGGTAGCTATTGCGACGTAAAATATTAAGGGTGCAAGCAATACAAGGGGCGGCTTTGATGATGTAGTCCCGCCGACTTGGGACCCTGTATCTCATATTCACATCTGGTTGTTCTTAACCTTTCTCTCTTGCATCGTTCTGAAGAAAAGGAGAGAGTAAAAATAGAACATCAGACGCATCTAAAACAACATATGCGGGGAGCCCGTGTTGTTTATTACCCTTGAGAGACTCCATTCCATGTAAACATGTCAGCACTAAAGCAGGTACGAAAGGGTGGCTGTGGTGAGCGAATCGGTTGGCTTCCGTGCGGATTAAGCTGGTGAGATTTGCTATCTCTAGTAAACCAATGAGAAAACGAACAAACTCAGCTGCTAGTAGTTTGCCATGTTCAATGAGGCTGAGTTATAACATACTTATCAGAGTACTTAAAATACCTTAAGTGGCTCAGAAAGGCCTGATGTACTTTCTTTTATATAGAACACCTAGTAATGCTTATAGTATCACCTTGCTCCCAGGAGTCTAGTCAAAGAATTTTGCTCAAAATAACTGTAACCTGGAGAGACATTCCTCTTCTACTCTAATTGTCATCATGCAGCCTGTTCCCCATAGGGCCTTCTTGGCTGTGTCAACGAGGGCCACTGGTACAGGGCGTGTTCCTTGTCCTCCGCTGCCCTCTGCATGTACTGCAGCATATCGCGCAAAAAGCTATCCACATTCTCTTGCAGAGTCAAATCGACTGGTTCCTCATCATTTGCGATCTGCTTAATGTGCACTCCAGCAGCAGCAAATCTCTTGAGGACGTCATCTTCGTCCAACAATTGCTTCATAGCTCCCGGGATCTCGTGATTTTCGATGTCCTTGGGCAGTCTGGGCTCTTGACATCCCACGCGTCCTAAACCGACACCATCGAGGGTGGCAAGAGAGTTGACCATAGCTGCAATGGTCTTGAACCCTCCAGTGGAGAATACCTTCATGTCGCCTCTCAACACCTTGACTATCTCCTCTGCTTGGTTGAGGAAGAAGTTCTCACGCTTGCGATTCTCCTCTTTGATATGAGAGAATGCCAGCTTCTCGTAATTTCCTCCAGAAAGTTCCACGAAATCGAAGCGGGCATTCTCTAAAGCAATGCAGAGTTCCTTTACGTCCTCGAGCTCAATTCCACCTTCTTGATACTCGACGGAATTGATCTTGATGCTCAGAATGAATCGAGGACTCACACGGCGTCTGATTTCCTGGGCAACTTCGAGCACAAGCCGGAAGCGGTTCTCACGACTACCGCCATACTCATCAGTGCGCTTGTTGGTGCGAGGCGAGAGAAACTGAGCCAGCAAATAGCCATGGGCACCGTGCAAGTTGATGCCGTCGAAACCAGCTCTCTCCAGGTATTCCGCCGCATGAGCGAACCCATCGATGACGCTGGCAATGTCTTCCTTGGTAGCTGGTCGCGAAACACCAAACTTGCGGCGGATAGCGGAGGCGTTCATGGGAATGCTAGATGCGCTAATGGGGTTTGGCTGTATCGATTCCTCGACCTGGCGGCCAGCATGTGAAATCTGTCCCAACAAGATACTGCCGTTCGCCTTTGCCCCCGTGGCCAACTCCTTGAACGCCTCGAATCGACATCCTTCAAAAGGCTCGTTTGCGGACACGACGAGGTTGCCAGGTGCTTCGAGGTTGACGCCGTCGATGATAATATTGCTGGTCAAAATCTGGCCCCAACCACCTGCTCCCCAATTCTTGTATAGGGTGATGAGTTCTTTGGTAGGGACACCGCGGGCAGATACATCCTGAGGATCCCACGTGGCTAACTTTTCGGACATGGCAGCCTTGAGAAAGCGATTGGGGGCGGTGCGGCCCGAGAAGGCGAAGTCCAGGGGCTGAAACAATGGGGCAGCATCTACGATGCCTGAGCCATATCGTGGTGGTGCCATGGTGATGTTGATGGTAAAAGTCGGAAGGACGAATAATGAATGAGAGCTGCTGTTGGACCAACGCTTCACAACTTCATCAGAGATCTCATGGCTTTAGGCGCCCTTTTGTATCAAGGGCTGTCTCTGCTAATCCATGCAAACTAGAATTTTTATCCCTTTACATCCCGGGCACCGGCACCATCAGTCTCCGAATGATCTTGGCGAACTTGCGGATCGTTGTGGATTTGGCCCACTATGAACGGGGCCTACGATTTGAGCCTCGGCAGTTGAAAGCATTAGTTCTCTAGATTATAACAGATGAGGCTACTGTGGCCACCTATATTACCTGATCTAGTATAGCATCAACACGGGAGAAAGATTCTCAACGGAGGTTTTTCTTGATTCTGTTATTGCATTTCTTGGCCATGAATCGCCAACACATCTGCTCCACCGAGACATTTATAAGCGACTGAAAGGCGTGATCTTGTATTTATAAGCATCGAGACGTATTTATCGGAAGCTGGATGGCAGGGCGCAAGCGCCGCTATTGACCATACGAACCTCACAACACGCTCAACTCAAGGTTAAGCATCTTGGGCTTCTTGAACAATATAGTTTGAATAAATTAGACTTCAATTTATCAAGCATAACTTAATGCCAAGGCAATGTCACAATAGTGATGCAGTATAGGACACCTATTAACTGTGCAATTCGCATGTCTAAAGAACTCGTCAAGATAGATGACATGGCATTTTCAGTTAACTTACGGATACGTCCATCCATAATGTGGTCGGCGGCGAGAGCCTCGGTAAATAGGAGCGGTGTGTTTATCCCTTCGGACCATTTATATGCGGCCATTGCACGGACGGAGCTGGAGAACCAGCTTGGACGGATGAAACAAGAGGTCCGACATACCCCCGAAGGTTATGCGGCCAGATTCTTCGACGCACTACAGAATATGTAGTAGAGTATTGTAATTTTGACGGACTTCTGGCTGAGCTTTCCCTGCCATTGTGTAACTGCAAGGGTGTACTTAATGATGTAGAGTCGCCAAGGAAGCATAGAGTTGAAACGTTCCCAATCTCTTTGCGCCTTAAGACCTCCGAATAACCTTCAAATGTTGAAACAATGACTCGGTGAGTGAAACTCCCCTTTCACTAATGTTGTACCGGCTGGGCTAGGATAATCTTCTGCAGATTCCGGTCTCTCTCTGCCAGTGTCTCTGCAGTCGGCCAACCATAAGCCTCTTCCGTTTGCCGTGAAACCTTACCCGTCCAATCTTCACCCTCTGCTGAGTTATCCGCTCGCGCTGCGGAGTTTGCAGCAGTCGTTCTTTTGAAACTTGGATCTCCAGCGTCTTCCCAACATGCCTCCATCGTCCCAGCCAGGTTGTGCATAAAGGCTCCAATTCCACCAGTTCCACCAGCGCTGTTGTACGTCTTGAATGGACCAGCAACAGCCCAGCGCGGTGCTATACTGGCTTCCACAATGGTGTCTAAATCCTCAACTGAGACTACATCGTTGGCAACGAGATGGCAGGCTTCGCGGAAGAGAGCAAAAGCTAAGCGGTTTCCCACGAAGCCTTGTGTCTCCTTGTTGATCTTGACGGGGCGATGTCCGGATCCAAGCCTGGTGAAATAGTCAATAGCGAATTGGGTCCTCTCTGGTGCAGTGTGTGGAGATGGCACGACCTCGATCAGCGGCATGATATGTGGCTTGTTCTCATGTCAGTCTTGTAAAACTTTTAAAGTCCACATTCATGATGCTCACCGGATTAAAGGGGTGAACCACAAGAACCCTCGATTGATCTTCAAGATCTTCGACCTGCTTTGAAGCACATATTCCAGACGTTGAACTCCATAAGTGGGCAGTGGCTGGTGCACACTTAATCACGCGAGCCCAGTTCGACTTTTTGAAATCAATGCTGTCCGGGCCCTGCTCTTGCACTATAGTTGCGTCGGAACAGGCTTCTTCGACAGAGGAGCAGATCAACAGGCGACCGGTTGACACCAGTTGCTGGACAGAGAGTGCAGGTCCATTCTCTCGTTTTGTAGACTCGAGATATACTGGTAAAAGAGCAGAGATGTGTTGCTCGAGGTCTTCTCGCACGTCGTAGAGTCGCAAGTTGGCGTTTGAGTATCGGAGGTGCAATGCAGCGAACGAGAGGCCGATGGTGCCAAGCCCGATGAGGGCGATGGTCTGCTGTTCGGATGATTCTCCCATTTCGGATGATTTGGTCTTCTGGGTGGCTACGCTGTCCTTCTCTATCTGATCGAGCAGTCGTGTAGTGAGAGCGACACTTTTGATGACGTCGAAGTTGGTTACGCAGTGCGTCAGGTGGGGAAGAGGGGAAATCATCCGAGGTTAGAGGTTGTCTGTCATTGACAAAATAGTCTACATGCTCGGTATTTACAGCTCTCTTCACAATGACATGTCAATTCATGACGCATAAGAGTAGCTGAGTTGTTCATGCATCTTAGAACTATCATATTCTTACGACTTATTACAAGATTACCACCACCTTCTTCGCTGACACTCCTTTCTTGAGCGTATCAAGACCCAGCTGAATCGAACCTAAACCCTTTCCTACCACTTCTGGCTCTGGAACAGCTGTGAGCTTGCCTTGCTCTAACGCAACTGGCACATAGTCCGCGAAGATAGCCCCAGCAAGTGGCGTGCCAATAATGCTGACCGACAGGATAGTTTGAGCAGCAACACCATCTGGCATGTCAGCTGTTGGCGGTCTCACGCATATAATCTTGCGATTGCCTTGAGCATGAGTAATGGCTTGTCCACACATGGCCATTGCATCTTCTGTGCCACTGCCGTCCAGCACACCCACAAGGCGTCTTCCCGTGAGAAGCAAAGCGATGTCCTTCGTGACTTGAGGAGACTTGTAGTCGAAGACATGATCGGCTCCAAGGCTCTTGACGTACTCGTGGTTCTCAGTAGACACAGTGGTGATAACTTCGTAACCCGCGGCTTTGGCCAACTGGATAGCAACCCCGCCGACGCTGGAGGAGCCTCCCCAAATCAAGACTGTTTCGCCGACCGACTGAGGGTCTGTGCTTGGATATTTCATCTTCAACGTCGCATCCCCGAACAAGGCGTATGCGGCTGTAGCGAGAGCCAGTGGAAGCACCGTTGCCTTCTCAAACGGTAGGTCGTTGGGAATCACCGAGGCACACTCAGCACGAATGACGGTATACTCCTGAAAAGCGCTGTTGGCGTTGTCTTCGCTGGCAAGCGATGTCGCATATCCAAGAACCCTGTCGCCAGGCTTGAAGCGAGTGACACCAGGGCCAACAGCTTCGACTGTGCCCGCAACATCGGTACCAAGAATAGCCGGATACTGCATGGGAAAGGCCGCGAATAACTGATTCCCGACGTCGACCGGGTTGATGGCTACAGCCGAGTTCTTGACGAGAATATGCCCCTCTTGAGGTTCTGTGAGGGGAGCCGGTTTAACCTCGAGCGGTGACGTCTTCTCGGCCATGAGCCAGGCTGCATTATTGGAAGGCATAGCGCGTCTATAACGTTTGTAACGTTGAAGTTGAGGGCAATTATAGTCAATAAGGTCGCCTTGTCTTTTCCCTGCAATTTTTGAGGAGCAGAGAACTAGGCAACAGTCGCTGTTAAACCGAGGTAGTTGTTGCTAGGGAAAGGTTTGGCTGCATTTAGATGTCTCAGTCGTTCTCTAATGTAAAGCTAGCTATCGGACCGATGGGACACATCTAGTATTAGCATAGTGCTGAGTCTAATGATAATTTCTAAAAAGATATAAATTCGGAAAACAAGGTAAGTTGTGGAATAGTCTTCCTACGTGAAGTCCCATGTCTCCAATCGAGCAAATAATCAGATTTCACTTTTCTTTACTTAAGATACACGGAAACAATGATTCATGAATATGGACCCTCCGCCCGCGTGTCAACCTTGCACTCGAAATCATCTGGTGCAAGCGAATATTTTGACAACCCATCTTCTGGGCTACAGACATAAAAGAGACCGGGCAGCCCTCGGGATGATGACAAAGTGATCAACTGTAGATAGTTAATAGTTCACGAGATTCTGTCTGTTTAAAATGGATCGAAATTATCATGAAGCATACTAAGCGAGCGAGTGAACCACAATGCCGCATCGCAAACCGCGAAAGCCTCGACGGTTCATAGCATATCAACCATGAGATAAAAGAGAACACCCATGTCTTAATTCTGCATCAACTAGTCCATCACGCCTCATTCTGGGGGGTGTCAAGCTCCTGGCTGAACTGTTGTATGAGGCTTCGACAATATGCGCAGCCTTTCCAACCCCCTCCAGCTGTCATGTGCTCCAATTAACGCTCGCAAGATAATTCGTGGTCAAGAGAGTCACGGCATGAACTTTGAGTCTTCTGTACTGTCCCGTCGGAACAAGAGAAACGGTTGTCATTGGCTTGTGTAGAGGAAGAGATCTCGACGAAGCCCCAGGTTCCGGAGGCGTTTGATTCAGGGCTTGTGTCCGCCGCTGCAACTCTCCATGGATGAGAATCTAGGTTCTGATTCTCAACAGGATCTCTTACTAAAACAAAGTTAGCATGTTGATCCATGACTGCTTAGCTACTGGGTTTAGGATGGAGGTTATGCGATCTGATGCGCAGTCACTCACTCTCTGGTGCTGGGAACACAAACGATTGCTCTGCCAGAAGCTGTTCCTCCGCGACGTTAGTATCGAGGCCATGAGTTGTCTCATTCTCGTCACCTTCGCAGGTAGTCCGAGTTTCTGCTTTTCTGGCGCTCTTCTCCTCCGGTAGGACAAGCCGTGCGTTAGCTTTCTTGGATGGCCTCATTTTCTTCTTCTCCTTTTTGCTCAGCGGCTTGACAAGCTCAGCTTCTTCAGCCGCCCATGAGGGGGCAGCCTCTTCTGCGGCGGCGGCAAATTCTTCGGCTTCCTTGGCAGCTTGTTCTTCGGCTTCGCGGGTTGCTCGAACTGCAGATCTCCAAGCGACGCTCTCCTGCAGTTCCTCAAGTCGGATTTGAAGCCCCTTGACCAGCTTCCCTTTCCTCGCCTTCTTTTTCAGCAACTCATCAATCTCTGCCTCGTCGCAAGCCTGCTGAGCTTCTAAGGCGGCAGCCTCGGCCTCGGCAGCCTTCTGGGCAGCTTCTTCTGCGGCTGCTTCTTCTGCGGCGGCTTCTTCGGCTTCTTCGGCTTCTGCCATAGCTCGCTCTGTGTCGGAGATTTCGTTTGTCTCGGGCCCTTCTTTCATCGTCTCATCTGGACATAGCTCCGACTTCTTCAGCTGCAACATGCTTCTCAGGAGCACCTTACTGAGTGAGTTGGGAGCTCCAAGTTCGGACAGGATTCTGTCCACAGTTGCATGCGAGACAGATTTGTAGAAGGAGAGCATCCGAGATCCAATGTAGGCAACTATCCCTGGAAGTCTGGTAAGGGACAAGGCTGGATCCTCCACAATGTCAACCACAACAGGCAAGCTCAATTTATCGCCCACACTGATTATTTCTCCTTTTGCAAGTTCACGAAGAGACGGTAGTTTGAGGGATTCGGCCGCGTCATACACGCGAAGGGCAGTCGTGAAATCGGATGCGTATCTCATTTCGATGGTATCGCCCTGTGGTTTGAGACTCTGATACGTCCCGGAGATCAAAAAGTGGACGAGGACATGACCAGCATCAATGAGAATGTCGTTTAGATGGAGGGCCGGAATCATGCCATCGCGCGCAGTATCTCTAGCCGCAAGCTCAGCGCTCTGGGACAGAAGCTGACTAGGAATGCGGAGAGGGCCTTTTCCTTGGAAATAGAGTGCGCAGATCTCGCTGGCGTACGGCCTTACGATCATGGTCAGTTCGGGGAACAGAGAGGGAACAGGGTATTCTGACGAGTGCTCTGGTCTGGGGTCGTTTTCTAGGTCCATGCTTACTAGCTCGCCAATGTGAATAGTAGAGGAAAGACTTGGAATTGCTGGGAGCTATATTGGGACAGAGAATTGGCGATGGACAGTAGGTACTGAGATCACCTCGAGGTCTTGAGAAGTATGTCTGCAATGCCATTAAAAGACGGAGCAGGCAGGGACATATTACGCCTTACAGACAGATTGGGCTTCTCCCCGTACGTAATTTAGTTTCTAACCCAGATATGTGTGCTGTCATACAAGTCTGTTAGTCTGCCTCCCGCATTAAGCCACCATGCAAACATGGGAGGCCTCAGAATCATCGCACTTCCTGGACACCCATTGATATTGGAAAATTTGCGCCACCTACGGGTGATTTTGACAACCAACACGCAATGAATGCGGAGCTAATGTCGCCAGACGTGTTCCGTGTCTCCTCTTGTTTCTGAACATCTACGTAGCTTCAGCAGGCGAAAGAGGAAAGCTGGAAACTATGGCTCACCTAAGTAAGTTGAAGTTGGAAATGAAGACAACCTTGCTCATGAATTTAAAAGACTACGTACCGCCGTGATGTTGCAAGCTGGTTTCTCTCTGTTCTCCCAATACGCAGTGTAGCCCTGCCATCCAGGCAATGGCACTGGACTTAGTGCTCTTTATGTAGGAGGCCTACCGCATAATAGCTGCCTATTCCCATTTGCACTTTATCCACCAACCCCTCTCTTTTATCCCCGCGTAGAGACCCAGGTTGTTGTCTTGGCACCAGTCACTAGCCGGCAAGCTGCGGATCAAAGCGCGTGACAGGAGCTAGTGAGCCTGAAAGGGACAGATGAAGCATATTGATCATCAAAGTGAAGCCAACAGGGAAAATTCGACTCAGGAGCAACCTATCAAGTCGGAGGGTTTCCTCCATATCTTAATTTGGCTCGGAATACTCAGAAAATTGGCCGTTATTCAACCCGGGTGGCTCTACATATCATTGACTGGCTGGCAATTCACAATACTCTTGCTGGTTGATTGGGGCGGTGTCGTCCCTTGGGGTCACCCTGTACTAACGTTATTAAACAGTTACAGTAAGACTGTTTTAAAGAAGGAATGCCGGGCCTTAGTCTGGTATTGTTGCCTTGTATGTTTCTAAATTGAAGACTCTTCACACCAGTACAACAGCCTTGGCTACCAGAACAAGTGACTCTAGGTCTTCCAGCCTCGCTTCTGTCAGATATTTGTTGTAATGAGGATCCACTTGCCACACAGCCTCCTCAAGCCCTCCATCTTCTGCCTCCATCGGCTGGTAAAACAGAGCCGGAAGGAGGCACAGCTTTACACGGCCGCCCTCTGCGCTCGACATGTCGTCCTGGCGCATTTTTTCCCCATCGAACGCAGCGCCAGGCTTGAAGAAAATGAATCGGAAGCGTGTCATGGAAATGGCGAGCTCAAATTTGAGGCTTAGGGCTTGGGATAGGGCATCGTCAAGGTTGGTAGCCGCTTCGATCTCCGGGCCTCGCAATGGGCGTTGGCCGATGTCGTGGCCCTCGGCGGGCAGGAAGAGACTCAGGCTCTGCAAAACAAACTCGACTAGCGATTTGGCATTGTTTGGAGTAAGCCCTTTCTTGAAGTCGTCGTCCGGCACGAGAGACCTCAAGGCAGTGAGGTCGAGCTGATGCAGCGCTTGCCGCCCATCTAAACGAACCCATTAGCCTTCCGTCATCAGATCGTCGAAGTTTCCCTACCCTTTTCTAGAATGTGCCTCCTGAAATGATCCAAGAGCGGAGACTCAAGACTGAGGATCTCGGGAAGGACTGGTTCGAAGACGAGCTCGAAAATCCCAGCGACGACCATGGATATCAACAGCTTATCCTTTGGGAGCTGTTCTTCATGGCTGTAAGAAAGAAGGCGGCCCAGATCCCAACCAGAGGCTCTGACTGCCCAAGTTTGTGCCGACTGATGAAAGCCACCCTGCGGATCCGGAGGAGCATCGTCGAGGCTCAAGTCGCAAATGCATTGGCACGTGTCGAAAATGCCATCATAAAACGAGGAGTACAGTTTTGCAATTTCGCTCTTTTGTAAGCCCGTGCTTTCCACTCGAGCTGCAGCGGATCGCCGTAGTTGTCGCAACAGCCGACCTTGGGAATCGAGTTGGGCCTTGAGGTACGATATGTGTTGCCGCAAGACGTGTGGGTGTATGCTCGAGGCTTGGTTACATTCACGCAACTCGGCAATCTCCCGACTCTGCGCAGAAATTCGATCTTGTAGGGCGAAGACACAGGCTTTCTGCTTTGAGAGCTCCGCTTGTGCAGCTTGTAGGTTCGACGTGGGATTCAGGCTGGAGCAAAACGCCTCGTCTGCGTTCTGTGCATTATCAGGCGGAGCGTCAGGCTCTATCTCAGAGCAAGTTGAGGAGCCGATCGAAATAGGACGCGGGACATGTTGTATCTCAATCACGTCGGGTCGGTATTCCCGTGCTGGATCGTCGTGGTCAGTGTTATCGCTGGACGCTGTTCTTGTCTGTGCTGCGGGCTTGATGTGTTAGCTTATATGAATAGAGAGGCGATTAACCAAAGTTTCTCACTCTCTCCTGCGTCTTCTTGGGAATTCTGTGTCCATCCAAGGATGTTTGATGCCTCGCCGCAGGTTCTAGTCGGCGTGCCTCGGGGGCTGCTGAAGACGCACGAGCAGCACTGCGTAAAGAATATCGACTGTTCCGTGGGCAGATACGCACAAGTAGCTGTGGAATCACGTCTCGGTCGCTATCGGGCATGTTAAGAACTGCTGTGCCCTGCGCGAATAACGTCATGTGGTTGAATCTGCCGCCTTGGCCGAATTTCCTCCATTCATATCGCAATCTGTCGTAAATCTGCTCGTAAATGAAGTTCTTTTTGGTTACTTTCTTCAGATACGCAACGACCGTTTCTCGAAAGTTTTCTCCGCTTTGGACACACCAGTCCAGATATGCCAGAAGCTGGAGGCGACGAGCTTGGCTCCAGACCGGCGCCGCCTTGGGCTTGGATCTCTCCGTCTGCTTTGACTTCTTGGTAATCCTGCTGGGCATGATTTTGCGGTATGAGAGCTCAGTGTGCATCCAAGAACAACTCTCAGGCCTGATCTATGGCTCATTAACAAACATGGACGAAATTCTGAATAACCGGCCGGAAATTCGACGGGTCGGTTGTTTGCTGGCGGCCTGGCACAGTACTAAGGATTCTCGCATTCCACGTTTCACAGGTCCAAGAGGTTGCTACTGGTCAAGGCGTTGCAAACAGATTTTGGCAATTATTTGTCTGCCTCTTTTACAGCTTGCCAAAGGAGGTCGGCACCACGTTCACCTGAAGCAACATCGAATGTTGTAAGATGTTTGCCTGCTCTTAAACCACCCTGAGACTACGCATCCATTAATCCCTTTCGCTCAAGTCTCCGCATCCGTCTATCATTTTGGCTTGAGAAATCTCTCAGTCCATCTTTCTGGCTGCAAACTACCTCATACACGAACGACATCACGTCGAACATGTCCCTGACGAACCGGCTTAGCATCGCCGTGGACTTCGGCACCACTTACTCTGCTATTTCCTATGTCGCGATACCTCAAGGATGTTCAGCTTCCACCATAGACCCCAGCGCCATCCAGTCCATCGGAAACTATCCAGATGATTGGAACTATAACTCGGATGACTACATGCACAAAGAGGTGCCGACCGAGGTGATGTATCCTCTGGATCGGAGTATTCGTCGAAGCCGGAGAATAAATCCCGCCAGAGACAGCACCAGCATTCTCGTCCCTAGTGTCGGCTCCAAGCGAAAACGTGAAGATGAAGAGTCTCAGTTCTGCTGGGGATACCAGGTTCACGAGCTCTGGGCTCTCCCCACAACCCACTCAGACGATGCGACTCGCCCTCTGTCTCGATTCAAGCTGTTGCTCGATCAAAGCGATAACACGAAGATAGTCAGAGACGATCTCGGACATACTCTGGACGAACTCAAGCAGAGGAAAGTTGTGGACGGGCCCCTTCATGTCATCGCCGACTTTCTCACACATCTCTTGCAACATACTCAATCCGAGCTTCGCGCTGAGGGCTTTGACAACAGATGGGAGAAGGAGGTTGTTCTCTGTGTTCCAGCGATTTGGACATCGAAAGCACGTCGAGATATGCAGACCTGCTTGGCCATCGCCATGAAACGCGCCCAGTTCCAGGGCGTTGACGTGGAGAACAACAGCATCGAGAATCTGTTCATAGTTTCGGAGCCGGAAGCTGCTGCGGCGTACATGTTAGCCACAAAGCGCCAGCTCAAGGTAACAATGCAGTACTCATTCCCAAGTACCTGGAGTCTGCTAACAAGGTTCTATAGTGCGGCGATCCATTTGTCATCTTGGACGTGGGTATGTTCTGATGAAGCCGCATACATGCCATGGCTGCTGATCATATCCCAGGCGGTGGCACTGTCGACGTGTGTACCTACCAGGTCTCCAACGAAGCCCCTCTCAGACTGAGTCGAGAGTTGGTTCCACAAACAGGCGGGCTCGAAGGGTCCAGCTACGTCAATGAGGATTTCCGGGAGTATCTCATGGAATCACTCAAGGAAGAAACGTACCTCGAAAAGGATGGTCAGACGATCAAAGGCATCGTTGAGAAGCTAATGGTCGACCAGTTTGAGCCCAAGACCAAGCGGTCGTTTGATTACTCCAAGTCTACAGGTTACAAACGATTTTCAGTGCCTGGACTACGCGATAACGCCGAGAAAGGGTTCAGAAGAGGGATTATTAACATTCCATGGTAGGTGCCCTGCTCATTCATCCCAAGAGCTTTGGACCGCAGCTCACAACGACATAGCGACATAATCAGGGAGATGTTTTTCAAACGTTTCAACGCCATTGCCGCCATGATGGAAAGTCAAATCACAGCAGCAATGCATGGTCCTCAAGGTGTAGAGGTCAAGGTTCGTCCCAACCAGTGCTTCTTGCTTTGTGTTCTAATTCTGCGCCGACTAAATAGAAGGTCATTTTGATTGGTGGTTTCGCCTTGTCGTTCTCCCTCCAGAGATTCCTCAAAGAGCGCCTAGACCTTTTCAACGAGGCAAACAACTTCCATGTGACCCTGATTGTTCCGGGGAAGGAAGATAGGTTCGTTGATCGGCAAGATCAATCTCCTTCGAATTGCTAACTGGAGGTCCAGAGCTAGCACTATCAATGCCGTCGCTTCAGGGGCTGTCCTTCGCTCACTGAACAAGGAGCTAGGGCCAGAGAGAGTGGCTGGGTCCAGCTATGGCATCTTGCGTACTGAAGGCTTTGGTGACTATCCAGAGCACGACGGTTGTAAGGCTAACTCGTTCTGTGGCCGTGTGGATAAGCTGTGCTGGATCAAGACCATCGACTGGAAGTTGAAGCTGGTGAGACTTTCTCTGGATATTGCCAGACCTCTTAAACTAACACACGACTCGCAGGGGGTGAAAGTTCCGCCTGTGTGGGAATGTTCATTTGAGTGTATGCACCTCTTTGACTTCACCAAACACAGAGAAGGCCCGCTACCATGCAGGGAAATCCTCTATGTGTCTGACAAGGCTCACGAATCTCACTACTACGTGAAACATCTCAAAAATGACGGTGAGCCTGAGTCTTGTATCGCTAACAACGTCGCTGACAACCCCTCGTAATAGGCGCGGAGGTGGTCGGTGAAATTGAAGTTGATTTCGCATTCCTTAGAGATCAAGGTATCATAAAGCCTGTCGATCCTATTGTCGACGGGAAGGGTAAGAAAATTGGGAAAAGGCGGTGGGAGGTCAGGTACACGATCGTGCTCCGGGTGGTGGACCGGGATTTGAAATGTAAGTTGCCACCGTTAGAGGCGTGTCTCTCAACAACTCGGTTCAAGTGAGTCAATACCTAGCTAACGGATTCTAGGTTATGCCATGTATGATGGAATGATTCGGAAGGAGTGTCGTCTCAACATCGCATCTTGCTTCCGTCCAGGAGTTGAATAGGAACTATTTTCGGCAAGGAGTTCGGTGATTGTAGATGGAAATACTGTTGGAAGAAACACAAGCTTGTTGTATGAGAAGTGTCTAAACATGTATTTAAACCTAGTTTAGAAATCACTTCATATGAGTTCTGTTATGGCTGAATGATTTCACTTGTTAATAAACGAGATCCTGATTACGGGCCACAGTAAGTCGGCCCGGGCGGTAGAGATAGCACAGTCTCGAGTGGAAACGCGATTCAAAGCTTGGCTGACCCGGTATGACGTCGAAGAAGAGCAAACACATCTTTTCTTTTCTATGACATAATGAAATTTTGGGATGATTCGACTGAGAGCTGGAGATGTTGCAGGAAAACTCTCCAATAATAGGGTGCCATTGCCTCGAGATGTACAAGCGACTGATATCCTCGTGGAAGAACTCAGGACCCAGGTAAGCGAAGATTTGGAGCATGAGCTCTGGGAGAGATCAAACAACTTCATGGTTGGTTGAGTAGGACATCAATCAAGATCTATGCTGTTTCAGGAGGTTGGTGAAGTGAAGATTGGTAGCCAGGAACATGCCATATTACCATTGTTTAAACCCGAGCTGTGCCGCCAGGCAGAGGTCTCAGACCTGGCCTTGGCAAACAGGGACTGCTAAGGAACGCCTCTAAGAGAATATAACAAATACGAAGGAGGATTCAGGTTCAGTGTGGAGTATGAAATATATGTGCTGGTGTTGGTGTGATACCCGTAGTCTTGTTCACATCCATGGGCGTTGTGCGAACGGCGTCCTCCTTGGGAGTGGACAGACACATTACCGCAAGACCCCATTATGGAGTTTTAGTCTCAAATTTTCTTCACGTGGACGATTAATAGTATGAATAAACAGTTTCATCGCTGCTCTTAGTGGTTGCGACCGCAAGTCGATATAGTGGACTCTGATTCCGTGCTATCCTCCGCCATCTATTTATCGATGTGCATTCTGGACGCCCTCCCATCTCCAAAGCGTCGACCCTGGGTTCGCTGATGGTGATCTCAAGTTTAATCAAGACTCAAATGAAATCGAGTGTTAGATTTAATCAGCGTCAAATCACGGCATGTATTATTTTGAGACCCTGTGCCCAACAGCGCTTAAGACGTCCCCTCACCGCCAGCGGCTATCTCAACATTGTACCCATCACAATAAATAACAATAATAGTAATAATCCAATGTTCTTTGGCGTAGCTATTGCAAGTATGGGAATACAGAAAGCCTCTATCCGTCTAGTCTGGGTATCAAGCACCATCCCAAGCAACCATTCCTCACCTCCCCGCCTCTATCGCTCCAACTCAAGCATACTCATCAAGCCCATACTCAGCATCCATATCCGGATCATCCTCATCATAGCCATCTTCAAACTCCCCACCTCCACCGCCAAACTCTTCCCCGTCGCCATAGTTTTGCGTCTCGTCATACTCCTCTTCCTCTTCTCCCTCCTGGGGCGCCTGGGTCTCGTCGCCAACGACACTCCCATCCGGCGCCTCGCTCGCATCATCAGCACCTAGAGTGCTGCCCGCCGCACTCGTCTTGCGGCTCGTGGCTTCTGATCCAGGGCCTCCGATGTTGGGCATGTCAAAAATGTTGCGAATGGCGTCGTAGTTGATCCTCTTGGACCAGGCGCGGTCCTTGGCGACATTGACGGCCGCCTCCGCTGCCGAACTGGCCGGGCTGATCTGTCCCTCACCCATCCTGGCTCGCTTCCGTCGCTTGCGGGTCTGCTTTGGCCGCTCTGCTTCAACCTTCTTCCGGAAGACCTTTTCCTGATGCTTCCGTAGCCACTCCTTATTCTGGTTCACCCAAATCATCTCCTTGATCTGAGCCTCCTCGGGCGACAAAAGGCAGTTGATCACCTCGAGGTCGTCCGCAAACTCGTCCTCTGTGACATCTGCTGACATGGACACTTCCTTCTGAGGCCGTTGTTGCAGAGCCCAGACAGTGTGGATTTGTGCTCGCTGCTCAGCAGTAGAGTAGGCCATTGCATGCTCGTATGTTAGGGGATCGTTGAAGATCTCTTCAATGACACCCTCCAGCTCCTGTTCGTCTTGCTCCCACTCCTCATTAATGGGCAATTGCGGTTTGTCATTTTGCTTGCCATTCCTCTGGTTATTGGCATCTTCTCTAAGCTCTTCTTCCAAGGCGTCTCCAAATTCTTCAACCAAGTTATCCAGATTCTCAACGTTGGCTTCCTCTGCTTCCTCCGCGTTTTCGTGGAGTCTATTGACAAGTGATGGATCTTTTGCAATCTGTGATGGTAGAGGTGGAATGATGAAGCCGTCACCATCGCGACGATACTCCACGACGGGAGCTTTGGAAAGGTCGGCACCCCCTTCTGTTAATCGAGGGTCGATTTTATTGGCAATCGGATCTTCCTCCTCCTCGTCCTCCAAGTCTGTCGTCTGCCTCTTCCGCTTCTTGGTCTTGGCCTCCGTCGTCTTCTGATACTCGTCCGATTTCCGGTAGAATGAAGGCGGGTCGTGCGAGCTCTCCAAAAAGTCTTGCTTCAAGAAGTCCTCGACCGACATTCGGCTAGATTCTGTGACCTTGAACTCTTGCAATCGATTCTGAATTGTATGGTTGGTGACCTTGACGATGTAGACGACCTCCCGCACGGTTCGTCGAAAGTTGTGCATTCGTGCCGCCATGAGCAGGCAAGCGCCGCAAATACCAGAAGGACGACGACCCATAACCATCCAATCTCGACTCATTCGCTTGACGAGACGAACAGCATCCTCGGCAACCTTGGCGGTGTCCTGGTGAAACTCCATCTTGGTGGCAAACCGCCAGATGAGGTCCTCAGGATACACAGGAATGAGTCCATCGTTGCCAATTGGCACCACTTCGTTGAGTTTCTTGAAAATACGACCCAGCTTGAAGACATTGAGCTGAACCAGATCCGCCAGATCAATCAGCATGACCTTGCAAGGCGGCTCAGCTCGGCACGCAGCATAAAGGCAGACGGCTGACACACTGGCGAGCGTGCGACCCTGAACAAAGTTGGCACTCGAAGCCAACTTGAAGACCTGAGTTCCGGCAGTGACCAAGCTGTCACCGACATTGAGCTGCTGAGCATAGCCCTGCATCAAGCTCTTGGCCTCCCTGATGCTCTTCTCCCGGTCCTCCGATCCCCCGACTCTCCTAAAAGCGGGACCCATGCTGCGGACGCCGGCCTGGTCGGCCCCGATGTAAGAGCCGTGCACAACAGCGGCACCCGAGGAACTTTCTCCAAACGTAACCTCGGAGACGATGTTGCTGTCGTCGGCGATACGACCACAAGTCTGGCAAGTTCCGTCGACGACATTGGGCTTTGGGCACGCCTTGTTGGGACATTGCGGGCGGGAGGGTGCAGCGAGCGAGGCGCTTCGATTGACGGCGGCGACTCGGAGGCTGTGGGAGGCGGCAGCGGCATTGGCGGCACGACGTTCTTCTCGCTCTCGCATGGCTCGGACGGGATTGGGCTTTGCGAACCGTGGTTTCGCTGTTGGTCGAGGGCCAGTCGAGCCCGACTTGGGCGGCGTGAGGAAAGACGACATTATGGAGGGTTATCGTGGAGCATGTATCGTGAAGGCGAAGTAAGAGTGATTGTGAAATCGGTTCGTGATTGTGCCTGGCTCTTCTCTCTTCAAAACACTCTCGTTCTCCTCCCTAGGCCGTCAGACGGCCAGAGCACAAGGGCTGAAGACACTCCAGAGCCGTGTTCCTGAGAGTTGTAGCAAATCCACCGATGAAAGTCGAACCAAGGATTATCGCGATAACGAAAACGAAGAGACGAGCCTCTGGTGGAGGAGAGATAGTGGCAGAGAAGTCGTGGGCCGCGGTGGAGGCGGGGCTTTTTGGTGGGAGTGAAGATGGTCGGTGGTCGAGTGGGGAAGGGTTTGGGCTCCTCGTCCCTTATTTAGGCCCCGCAATAGGCCTGACTCATGCCGACGAGGCGATGACGGTTCGAACACCGGCGCGTGATGTTTTTGGCGTTGGGTGTAAATGCCCAAAAGAACGGCCAGGGCGATGGTGGTGAATACGTTCTTTGCGGCGCCCTCGATATTGTCAAACAATGAGGTCCTCGGACGGAACCAAGAGAAGCTTTTTGGCCGCTGTTTGATTCTGATTCTCTGCCGTTTCCAGGTTGGTGACGAGTTGCCGAGGTTTAACCGCCCCTCAACTCTACCGTCATCAGATGAAAGCCTCCAGCCTCTCATGATCAGTGATACTTTCAGGAGACGCAATGATAGAGAATCAGGCGTTGTTGTTTTCATCCCTTCCACGACCATTCACCGGTAACTGCGCAACCTTCTGCTCTAATCTGAGTATTGGTTTTATTTCCTATTCTAGTAATAGTACAGATTACTTCCCAATCAAGTATTCCTGCCAACTCCTCTCCACATGCGCTTTCAGGTACCACATCTCCTCCCACGGCGCGTCGGGCCGGGATCCGCATCAAAGCAAACTCCTTCGTCCCATATCAAATCAACTGTCTCAAAAACATTCGTAATGGTATCCCCCAAAGCCACCATGTCCTCTTACCAATCAATTCTTGGGCTTCTGGGCCGAGTCACGCAGTGCGGAGACGATGTCTGTAGGGAGCTCGGCACCTACTCCGTATAAATACGTCAGATCAGCCCCGCGGTTCAACTCCAACCCTCAGCTTCTCCAAAGTAAACATTCACATCTCTATAAAGATCGAAGAGAACCTTGACCATTTTCCTGTGACAATCCAAGATGGAATCTCCATTCACCGTTGTCGCCCCGCCAGGCGGTGATATCTGGAAGAAACCCCCTTCCACGGATCGCTTTGATGGTGAGCAACCCCTCATCACCATATTTACCGCGTCCCTTCTACTTTCTGCAACAACGTTCAGCTAACCTAACCATTCAGCTCCCTTCCGCCCTCACTCCATCGCCCCCCTCAACCACCTCATCTCAGCAACCCTCACCTTCACAGCGACCTACACCCACCAGTACGACCAAGCCGGCCTCCTCCTGGCCCTCACCAAGCCCTCCCACCCGCGCAAGTGGGTCAAGACGGGCATCGAGTTCTTCGACAACCGCCCTCGCCTCTCCACCGTCTGCTGCGACACCTTCGCCGACTGGAGCATCGCGTCCGTGCCCAGGGAGGACGAGGCCGCCATCAAGAGCGGGGAGCAGAGCGTGACGGTCAGGGTGGAGAGGGAGAAGACCAGCAGTGGCGAGTGCCTTTGGGTCTACGCAGTTGATGGCAGGGGCGAGAAGACGCCGCTGAGGGAGGTTTGCTGGATTTATGGTGATGAGGGCGGTGAGGGGTGGGAGGTGGAGGTCAGTGCTGCAGTGGCACGGCCGAATAAGGAGATCAAGGAAGATCTGGAGGCCAAGTTTGAGATCTTTGAGGTTGAGTGGGAGAAGCCTACTGCTTGAGTGGCCCACCAACCAGGCTTCAGTCTAGGTGAACCTCAGCAGACACAATAACATCACATGCCTCATGGACAGCATCACGCATATCAGACAGGAACAAGTAGTGAGGTGGCCGAATTTCTCATTACCTCGACCCTGACTGTGCTCAGCGCCAGGGAGGATCGTTCAACGATCCTAAGCTATATAATCATCAAGATCGTAACTTCGTTTCTCGGCGAATTCTCGCCCCCAAGACCATGCAGGGATCTTTTTCCATCTCCTCCAAAACAAAGGAAAACAAAAGTGGTATATCAGTCTGAATGTACCAGGAGATGTGAGTGTAACCAAGGGGGCCAGTGAAAGCGGGCACACAACCAGTGTGAGAAAGAATATTATGCTTTTTGGCCCCCTCGAGTCCGAATGGAGAGTTTTTATCCGTTTCGCGTCTAAGCATAAAAAACACCTGCCAACGTGAAAGCATAAACAAAAACAAAAGATCCTTTCGGTATTGCCAAGACGGCGCAAATGCAGTTCGGTGGTTCCAATCTTGGGCATTTGCTTGCGGGTTCAGAAAAGCAAACAAGCATTCAGTTCTTCCCAATTCCCACTCTGGTGTTGAACCAGGAAAAGACGATCCAGTCTCTAGACAAAACGCCAGAGTAGAGAAATATCCCAGTGCCGCAGTGTAAAAGGGTATCAAAGCAGAGTTGTAAAACGACGAGGCAGAAACCAAACAGGCTAGAAACCAAGAAATTCACACAGAAAGCGAGCAGAGGACGGTGGCTCGTAGGCGACGGATTAGATCCTCTCAGCTCTTGTACTCATCAAAAGTTCGGTCGGCCAACCTCGCAGAAGGGGAGTCATGTAGTAAAACAAAGCTCCTTAGGACGTCAATCTGATGAGGGAGCATGAAAAGCAAGACCCAACGCCGAATCCACTGTTCCCATGATGCATCACTTTTTTTTGGTGTTTTTCCTTTTCGGTCTCCGTGTTTTTCGTTTCGCACTCATCCTCCAGCAAATATCCTGGAAGTACACACGCATCTGGAGGCCTGAGTGTTGGGTATATGCGTGTTGGTCTTGGCAGAAATCGCCTTCAGACGGTCTTTGGCGTACGAGCGTTGGTCACGTCAATGACGTCGTCCAGGTGATTGCACATGGCCACAAACAGGTCGAAGAAGAGCTTGCTGCCGCCCGCCTCCATCTCGGCCTGCATGGTCCCGCTGCGCTTGAAGGTCTTGCGACAGCGGATGATCAGGGCGAGGTAGTGAGCGCGCAGACGGCTATCCGAGTCGGGCGTGTGGGCGTAGGCGTACTGGGCTGACCGCAGGATGGTTCCGACGTCGATGCCGGCCTGCAGTCCCTGCTTGCGCAGGGCCAGACGCTTCAGCTCCTCGAGGCCATAGCGGTCCGCGGCGCAGTAGATGACTGTGTCGCGGAGGATGGCCGTGCCCAGGCTGGACAGGTATACGGTGGCTTCGGACGCGGCGCCTGCGCGGCCACCTCCGGTTTCGGGGTTGGGGGATGGTTGAGGTGTGCGGCCTTGGTCCTCGAGCTCCCAAGAGTTGCGGTGTCTGTTATGCAACAGACGCGGGTAGTAGTCGCCCTTGTAGAGGTATTCGAGGACGGCGGAGAACACCTCGGGTTCTTCGTCGGGAAGGGAGATCCTCTTGCTCTGCGCATCAAAGCAGCTGCCGCGACAGGCCGCCTCGAAGAAGGACGACTGACGGAGCACATCCTCGTGCGCTGCAAAGAGCCGGCCATCACGGCCCACGGTCAGGGTGACGATGGGCGAGGGAGAGGGCGCGGGTGCGGACTTTTGCGGTATCGAGTCCTGCTCAGTAAGCGATCTTTGCAGTTTCGACAGCTTCGTGGGATCCCGGTGGGAGCCCGATCTCTTTAGTCTCGCAGCCTTGTCGACTCGGTTTGGGTCTTGCGACCGGAACGAGCGCTTGAACATGGCTGCGGCGGTTATCGGGGGGTATCGGTCTAAAGAGCGAACTCGTAACGGGACTCGAGGAGAAGGGAGAACAGAGACAAGGAGTGATGTCGTATTCTATTCCCCCGACTTGTATCGATCGACTTGGCTAGAGAGTGACGAAAAGAGCGGAAAGAGAGCAAAAGGAAAAGAGAGGGAAAGAGAGCGACGCACAACAAAAGATTGACAGAGAGGGCCCGGGCGGAAGAATATGCCGTGAGACGATATCCTCGTGACGAAGCTTTGCGACCCTTTTTTGATTGCGTGTGGGGGGGAGGAAGAGAGAAGAGGTCGGGGGTTTGGGGGATGCGAGCTGTATTTATTC
>JABCKW010000368.1:63496-89570 GCA_014824385.1 Fusarium cyanostomum | reverse complement strand
GTCAGACCCTCCCACCTTTTTGAGAGCGTCTTGTCGCAAAATCGACGCGATCATAGGCGTCGCGCATAACGAGCGCTGCATAGATTATTAGCTGCTTCTTTGGAAACAGAATAGATTGGGCTGTATTTGTACTCCATGAGATCCAAAAATTGCGCGCGTCTGTTTCTTGCCTCGTCAGTGATCGAAGTCGTGCGTATTAGACCGCACCTCGAGGTGTGAGCGGACTGGGTCATCCAAGATGGACATGGCGTGTGCAGGGATTCATGTATCGAGGACCAGCCCGCGCTGCCTCGGGCGGGCATGCCAAGGCACTGGAAGTGGCCCAATTTCCTCTGTCCGACGCGATGTGCTGTTTTCTGCTAATATTTGGGGACATGAACTCAATGGTTGACAGTCATGAGCGAGAGTACCATTTTCTCACATGATGGAAAAACAGGAGGAAATTAGCCAGCTTATCCCAGTTTCTAAAGTTCGAGTCGGCGTCCGGTGAGAGCAAAAGAGTGTGTGTGACGATGACATCTTGCGCCTCGTGGCAGCTCCGCATCCAACCTCTTTCAAGGAACCAGAGCGTCATCGCTGGCCGCTGTACTCCGTACAACTCGTCGCCCCTCGTGTTTTCTCCTTCTCTGGTGGTTCTGCCAGATCGCAACAGGGACGAGATTTGATAGATACCGTGATAGCAAAGTGCCGTATGTCCGTGAGCCTACATTCTCAGTGTGCTCTTGTTTCGGGATGGAACATGTCTTGACGGTGTGTCGTCGAGGTTGTCGATGATGGACCGGGAGATCCCTGAGGTGGCGAGACCCCTGCCTCATCTAGCAACCTAACCTGAAGGTAGGTAGGTACTGTAACTATAGTGTGTGCCTTTTTCGCCCACCAAGCTCGCCCCGTCTTCGCGCTGTTCGTTGATCAAGCTGCCCTGCAAACTCGTCTTGTTCAAATCGACATTCTCAACCGTCATCGAGCAAAAGCTTCCTCGAACACTTCTGTCAATCCTATTCGCGAGCGACACGCTCGGCCAGAGAGTCATCCCCTGCCCTGCTGAGGTGATGATCCACGAGCCACAAGTCACTGACAGCCCACCACCCATCACCACATTTCACTTGTACATCAGATCCACCACCATACATGCACTTTCAGACACTTTGCAGCCAAGAGTGGCACGCGGTCCAAGAAAAAGATGGCCCACCCACAGGCCGAAGGCCATTGATAGCTTTATTCCCTCCCGATTCATGATTTAATAATATCATCTAAAGACTATAATCAGGTCTTATAAAATATTCATGAGAAATCATCAAGCTTGCCTAACCCTTAGCATCATTCTCTTATTTTCTTGGTCAAGGAAAATGCTTTTATTGCCGGCGCAAACTGTTCAAGTTTACTATGTGCCATGTTTTTCTTGGACCGCGGGAGCCTGTCCTCTGCCCTCTCGCGATACCAGAGGTATCACTTCGTTGATGGAAGCGTCGCTAGAAGCCTGGGTCATGCCGGTACCCTGCAAGTACCGGGTACCGTGCCTGGGCTTAGGGTCGTCGTCCGTGGCTTTCGACTAAAGTAGCAGGGTTTAGGGGGGGTCTTCCAACGACAGGGTCCCCGTGGATCCCCATCCAGCAACTTTGCTTTTTCTTCCATTTGGTGCCGTCTTTCTCTCCGACTCGACTGCGACTCGAGCCAATGATGGTGGTGCTTTGTGTGTGTTCTTTGTTGTGCGAGTTGCGCCCGGAAGCGTGTCACGTTTGCCGTAGGTTGCGAGTCCTTGTAGAAGCCTTCTTCTCCTGGACTGTTTCGCTCGAGTTTTGAAACCACTGCAGCAAAGGTCTGTTCTGCTGGACCATCATATCGATTGCGCTATCCCTTGAACCATGTCTTTGACTCAAGGGTAAATGAGCCCAAGCCAGTCAGCCTGGAAGCATCCGGGACGCGTTTGTTTAGACGATATCCACCATTTTGATCGTCGTCAACTCTGTTTCCTGTAAAGCCGTGTGCTGCACATAGGACATATGTTTAAATCAAGGGTGACACTTTGATGTTCGGTCTCTTTCGTTTCAGCTGTCGGCAACCCCAGATGTGATGGACATCCGTGGGTACACTATCCGTACGGAGTGCCAGGTGGAGAGCACAGAAACGGAGTCGCTATGAGACTCGAGTCTGTCTCCAAATACTTTCTAGCGGCCGTCCAACGACGGATTGACGCCAGCCCATGCGGCCACCGCCTCAACCTTGATCGAGAGGAGGAGGGGTCGCCACAAAAACCGGCCACACTGGGCTGAAGTCGACGAAACAGGGAGGGACCCTTAGAGCTGAGCATATGTAAGAATCTGATAGCAGTGACAGGAGTACTCCGTACAGACAATCTCATCGCTGTATCGTTACGTAGGTAGAGAGTGAGGCAATGGGCACAACACTTTAACACTGTACCTGGGAGACGGACAACTGAAAGTACTGTACAGATTACTGTGCTGATACAGGGTTAGGCTGCCTCTAGGCTCAGGCCCAGGCGCCCTGCCGACGCCCGCCCACGCCCCGTCGCCTCTTCTGGCTCTAGTGCGCCTCTGCCTTATCCACACAAAGTTCCCTCGACTTTGCTGAGCATGTACTCTCTAGCTTCTTGGGAGATGTTCCGTTGCTCGTGGAAAAGCAAGCTGATCGAAACAACTGGCTGCTCTAGAGCGTTTAACCTGATATTGACGAAAGTGGCAGCAGTAGTGGCAGTGGCAGCTCAGTTTTACACTTATGGGCGGTTGGCAGTTGGCAGTTGGCACTGGGCTGGGCTCGTGCCTGGATTTACAGCTTCGACGTGCCTTAGGCGTGCCTTGGTTAGCCCGAGCTCTTTGTGATCTCATCTTGCTTGCTGTCTTCGCCTCACTCACTCACACCTCACATCCTCCCCATTCATTGCCCGCTGACCTCTTGTCCCCTCTTTCCACTCTTCCCCCATCTCTTTTTCTTCTCTGTTTGTGATAGATCATCAAAAGGAGACCTTTTGCGGGCATCATCATTCTTCTTCTACTTCTCCATCCATTTCTTTTTTGGGCTCCAAGGAGGAACCGACCTTTTCTGCGTCTCTCACCGAACTACCTACGGATAGACGGCTCCAACTTGGCAATCGCCCTGACTGAGAACCTTGGCTCCAAGAATTTCCGCCTCCAGGCTAGAGAGCTACGGCTACCGAGTACAAGTATCTGGTACCTCAGGTAGCTTGGCTTGCTTTGACCAGGGGTTTCCGGGGGGTCCTGGCGACGCCAAAATTCCACACCACACATTACCACCTTCGAACCCCCAACCTAAGGCGCTTGCGACTTTTCACCACAACAACACCGCTCTGGGTCGACCTCGACTCCCCTCTCCCCAGACGGTTTGACGACGATCACGGCGACTTTTTCCCCCTTCCCTTCTCTCGTCTTTCACGACCGCGATCACGGCCACGACGACCACGGCTAGTCGACGCTGTTCCTTTCTTCTCAACGAAAGGTACACTTAGACTTCGACGAATACTGAATCACCCTTCCCTTCCAAACTTTCCTCCCACGTCCACCGCCGCCGCCGCCGCTCGCTTCTTCCGAAACGCTCCATTGCCGCCTACCCAAGGCGTTAATATTACACGATCCACCGCTTCGTACCCAACTTCGTTGGCGGCCACCTCATCACTTCCTTTACGCACTCTTCACGACTTCACTACGATTCGAGTCTTCTGTCGTCACCGACGCGGTGCTCTCGACCCCAGATTGGAGGCCGTTTCTTTTGCAGGTCTTAGTCCTCCCGTACACGCGCGACCTCTTCCGCTTGCACTTTCAAGTGTCCATCACGGTGTCGCACAAGATTGCCTTTTTTTGGGACCGCCTTGCGACTCATTAGGCATCTCGCAACCCTTTGACGGCTATTCGCCTCGTTGTTCAGAGGCACCTTTGTTCTTTACCCCCGCCGTCGCCTTTCTCTTTTGCACCGCCTCCCACGGCATACTTCTTCTCCGTCGTGTTTCGAAATCCTGGCCGTCGACTTACACTCTTCCTCCGCCCCTGTTACCGCCGATTTATTCTTCGAACCAAAACAACATACCCACGTGTTGGATAGACTGCACATCTAGACTGGGTCTCGCCCCATCACTCCCACATCGGCCATGGCGGCCAACATGCAGCACATGGCTGGGGCCGGCCAGATGATGCAGCAGCCGATTCGAAAGCCGACCAACAACCAGCTTCAGCAAATCGTCTATCAGAACTTGGTGCAGCACACACAACCATTCACCGGTATCTGCTGGCAGTCCAATGTCGCAATCGGTGACCGCATGGGCAAGACCATGAACCTGTACGTCTTCCACTGAGCTATCGGCTTTTGAGACTGTGAATCCCACTAACTAGTCACAGCATCACCAACATTGCTCTCGCTGTGAGCGGTGTTGATTATTTGAAGGCTGCCGAATTCGGTTGCGGCTTCGAGCGCGAAGTGTTCCACAAATCTGCCACAAAGGTACAGTCGCTGACCCTGTTGGCTCTTCCTCCCCTACTCTCGGATGGCGCATTAACCTCTCCCGTAGGATATTTACGACCAAGATATGGCGAACAAGATCATGGAATTCTACAAACGACGACAGGCCAACGAACCCACCATTCAGAACAGCATAAACGCCAACGCGCAGGCGCAGGCGCAGGCCCAAGCGCAGGCTCAGGCCCAAGCCATGATGAACATGCAAATAGGCCGTGGCATGGGGCAAGGCCCTCAGCAAGGCTTCCAACCCATGCAGCACCCCATGCAAGCCGGCCAGATGTCCCAACAACAGCAACAGCAACATATGGGTATGGGCATGGGAATGAATATGGGTATGGGCATGGCGAACCAGGCAGGCCGCGGAATGGGCCCGGGCCAACCAATGGGCATGATGCCCGGCGCCCAAAACCGGCCGCAACAGGCTTCCTTTCCTCAAGAGATGGCCCGACTATCGCAGCAAGATAAGACTAAGGTTGCTGAGCTTGCTCAAAAGATGCTGAACACTGCCACGGAATCACAAAAAGCCAATACCCTGCTGCAACTCTCTCAAAGGCTCGCCCCGGGACAACTGGCCGACTTGCAATCCCAGGGCAAGGATCCGCTCATGTGGTATTATCAGAACCAGGCTTTCCAAGTCCTAAAACAGAACATGGCTAGACTGCAGCAACAGCAGCAGCAGCAGCAGCAACAACAGGGACAGGCGCCACAAGGGATGGCTCAGAATCCTAACCAACCCCAAGCAGCTATGATGCAGCAGCAGGCAAGCCAGCAATCTCTTCGCCAGCAGCAACAAGGACAGCAACAGCAACCCCAGCCGCAACAATCACAGCAGCAGGGCATGATGAATGGTGCTCAGGGTGGCAATGACTTTGCACCCTACACCCCTAATTTGGATAGCATCAAAGACCAGCAGATGAGTGGCCTCATGGCGCAGCAAGCCGGTCAGATGGTTGTGCCCGCTAGCAGTGGACCGAACCGGAATCCCACACCTCAGCCTATGGGCCAGAACATGCCCAACCAACAAGGCCCCAACCAAGGTGCTCGACCGCCTCAACAGCAGGGACAGCAGGGACAGCAGGGACAACAGTCGCAGCAGAACATGAATCTTCAGCAGATGAAGATGAACCAGGCAGCCCAGCAGTCTCAGGCTCAGCTTCAGGCCCAACAAATGAAGCAAATGCAGGGCCAGCCTGGCATGAGTGGTAACATGCAACCTGCTCAAAGCCCTGCTATGAACACGCTGAACACGCCCGTTTCCCGACCACCGAACAACATGAACCCGATGGGGAACCAGGCGGTCGGCCAGGGCGGCGTCCAGTTCGGTGACCAGCGATTCAACCAGGGAGCTCAGAGACCCAACAACCAGGCTTTCCAGAACATGCTCGCCAACCTGCCACAAGAACAACGTGCTACTGTTAGCGGCCTGCCGCCGGATAAACTCAACGAGGTGATGCAACGGTGGCAGACTCGACGACAGGAGCAAATGGGAGCGAATGGGGGCCAGGCCCCTCCAGGACAGGTGCCGAACCGCCCTTTGAGTCAGATGAACCAGATGAATCCAAACATGGGTGGACAAATGCCGGTTGGCATGCAACAGCCTGGTGGCCCTATGAACGGCAACCAGCAGCAGATGCAGATGCCCCGCGTGACCCAGAATCCCCATGCTATGGCCATGATGGACTCGATGGAGTTGCCGGCTCAAGTTCTCGGGCAGCTAACCCAGGTTCCTCCTGAGGTTAAGAAGTGGGGTCAGCTTAAGATGTGGCTCAACCAGAACAATGTTGCTCAAAACGTTCGCAATCAGTTGGCTGCGATCCAGCAGAAACAGTTTCAGCTTGCGCTCCAGAGACGCAGCGGCTTCATGCCGCAGCAGCAGCAACAGCAGCAGCAACAGTCTCAACAACCACAACAGCAGCAGCAGCAACAACAGCAGCAGCAACAGCTACAGCACCAACCCCAACAACAGCCACAGCAACCTCAGCAGCCTGGTCAGGCTAATAATGCGAACCCTGTCATGCAAACTCCTGGTGGAGCTGGGCCGAATCCTCTACAGGCGATGCGATCACAGGCGCCTGGCAACTTCCCACCTCAGTTGCTTCAGGCTTCTCCACAAGAGATAGCGCAAGTTAGAAACTCGAGACCAGCCTTGGCCCAGATGCCCGACGAGCAGCTGCGTCTGATGGTCATCCAGATGAAGAAACATTCTTGGCTTTCGCAGCAGCAAATGCGAAATCAGCAAGCTCAGGCTCAGGCCCAGGCTCAAGCTCAAGCTCAGGCAGCTCGCACCCAGAGCCAAGCTCAGGGCCAGCAAGGCGCACAGAGTCAGATGGGTGTTCCTCAAGCCAAGATTCAACTTCAGCAGCCGCAGCCGCAGCCGAACCAGACGCCTCAGCCTCAGAACATGCAAGTACCTAACGTGATGGGACAAAATGCCACTCCTCAAGCGGCTGGTCAGAAGCAGCCGAGCGCGACTCCGGAACAGACACGAGGACATCGACAGCAACCCGCCAACAACCGATCCCAGCCTCCCAACCCTTCTCCAGCGTCTGCCCCGAAGAACCTGAAGCGTCCTAGCAGCGACGAGAATGCTGATTTGTCCGAGCCCGTAAAACCGACACCCGCAAGACCTGTACCACAAACCAATACACAGCAGCAACAACCACAGCAGCAACACCAGGGGCCAAAGTTGACACCCCAGCAGGTCGCTGTGCTCACACCAGAGCAACGGGCGAAGTACGAACAGTTCATGAGAATGCAGATGGCGAACAAGGCAGGCCAGATGCAGCCCCAGGCAGATAATATGACGCGCCTCAAGGCAATTGGACAAGAGGAGCAGAGGCAAGGACTTCAGGACGTCATGGCCGACATTCCCATGTCGCCTGAGGAACATAACGATACGGCAGGCAAACTTCAGAGAATCGTCCTAGACATGGCCAAGATCGGTCGTGGCCTGAACAAGTGGTATGGCATCACTCGGGATGATGCACGTGCTAAGATGTTCTTCCGAACAGTGAGTCTACATACTGAACCTTTTAGGGATGGCTTGTGCTAACTTGACACAGCGATGGCGGATCATGAAGCAGTTTGTCGATGGTGAAAAGATGAGCGTGCTAAAGGATACATTTAGCATCCGAGCATCTGAGATTGATCAGGCTCGAGCGATGTTCGAGAGCATGGTCAAGGATCTCGCTGCCTGCCATTACGCGCAAAAAATGAACATGGCTAAACAACAGGGCACTCAGGCTCAGAACGCTCAGCTTGCCCAGCAACAACAGCCGGTGCCTCGACAGCAGCCACGGCCTCAGCAGCAACAACAGGCACAGCCCCAAGGGGGCCAGCCCGCTCCCTTGAATGCTGAGAACCTCCGTAGAAACTCACAAGCCCAGGCGAACGCTCCTAAAGGAGGCAACAAGGCCAGTCAGCCGCCCGTCGCTCCGACCACCAGTCAGCCGCCCTTTCAGTTTGGCGCCTCGTCTCCTCACGGCAACCCGAGCTATGTCGGAAAGCCAAAGGACATGAACCTTCAGCTGCCAACGTCGCGCAAGAAGCAGAAGACTACTGGACAGACACCCCAGGGCGCTACACCATCGCCGCAAATCAGCAAGAAATCATCTCCTGATATGCGAAGAACGTCCGAGTCCCAGGTGCCTCCCAAACCGGTGCTTCTCTGCAAGGAACCAGAATGCGAACACTCGACGGTTGGTTTTCCAACGGAGCAGGCTCTTCAGAATCACGTTCAGGAGGAGCACACTCGGCCACGAGAGGATCCCATGAAGTTTGTACAGGAGAATCTAGCTTTGGCTCTGGGACTGGAACCAGACGGCACCGTGAAGCAGGAGCAGATCGAGGCAGCACCTATGAGCATGACCAACTCGAAGCAGGGCCAGACGCCAGCTACCATGGCTGCTACGCCCATGTCTACTGATGGAGCTATGAAGCGCTCAGCCAGCAGTATAGGCAAGCCCCAAGACAGCAAGGCTGGTGTCAAAGCTGCTACCACACCGAAATTGGCAGACCCCAAGGGTCCTGAGGCCACCGCTACCATAGATCCATGGGCCAACTCGACAATCGATCCTCAGACGCTCATGAACAACCTAGGCCTAGATAAGGGAATGGGCTTCGGCAACGCCTTTACTGATCTCACCCAGTACCGTTCGGCAACGCCCAACGACACCCCAGAGTCAGCCAAGGACAGCGGAGCCAGCGAGCCAAACAGCGACATTTCCGAGGGCGTGAGCCTCGAGATCGACTTTGCCTGGGCGAACCTAGACACTGACCTGCTCCTCAACATGAACAACACTAGCTTGGACAGCCAGGCGGGTGTCAACGAAGCGAGCCTCGACCCTATGATGTTGCTGGAGCCATCGGCGCCTCCACCGGACTGGGATGACATCCAAACGGACTTTTCGAAGCCCTTCCAAATTGATACTAGCCATTACTTTATGGCTACTTCTTGATTATTGGAGACATTGGACTGAATTGTATGAGAAGGAAGCATTGGGTCTGGAGAAGACACAGGGCCAGTAATTGGGGGTGGTGAATTTCAAGGTCCTGGGCTATATACCCCAGCACGACGACATGTTTTATCTTTTTGGCATGACATTTTGGAGGTATTGTTCTTTGCATCATTTTTTGGGATACGGTTATGGGAGGTGACGGAGGTTGGGCAATGGGCGGGAAAAGGTGGAGGGCGTGAAAAAATTCAGAGAGGATGTTATCCTCGACCCAGCCTGTGGGCAGGCCATGGTTTTGTAGGGTTTTGGGAGCGTAAAGCACATTGGGAGTTTTTGTTCTTTGCTGGAAGGAGACAGTGTTTTGCGATGCATGATGGTTTCTTTGACGGTCGCTGTTGGAGCGCGTCACGTTGACTTTATTCGAGTTGAAGTTGTTAGATGCTTGATTTGCTGTATTCGCTTGGTGGCGACGAAGCTCCCGGGATACATAGGCTTGGAGCAAATGATACCCAGCGTTTTGCTATCCTATCCATTGTTGGTGCTGTACTTGTACTTTGAGGCGAAGCATTTCTGGCCAACCACACCGACCTAGCTCCGGGCAGAATAAGGTCTGGACGAGGTCCCGTTCCTGCATCCGGCCCGCGACGGGATCTTGCCCCACAAGGCACGCACGTCTCCGGGTGCGCTAAGACCTTTCCGTACTAGCCTCAAGGACCCTTCGACACGGAACACGCGACAGAAGTTGTTGACGACAGAAGTAAGTTAGGTAAGCGGTGCTAGACTGAATGAGGGAATAAGTAAATAAAACGGTTGGAGTTGGAGGAGTGACGTGAGGGGAACGCCCCGGGGGGGAGGAACCTGGAGCGCGACCGTGTCTTGGTGGAGCTGTCAAAAGAAGATTAAGAGAGGCTGGGTTAGGGTTAGGACGTGACAGGCGAGTGAGGTGCAATGCTAGATGGCCATGTTAGAGGCCATGACATGAGATTGGGGTTGGATAGTTGCTTTGGGAGAGAGAGTTGGAGAAGGTACCTACCTCCTCGGTAGTCTACTGTTGAGGTTGATTCTACAGCAGAGGAAATCATTGATCAATTCGACAAGGCTGCGATTTTGCGGTTTCATGCTTTCGTTGTTGTTATTTCCCCTTCTTATTTTTATTTTTTGTTGTTTCTCGACCCTCGTTGACCCGGGAGAGGAAAGCGCCCTGTCTCGTGCCTACCTTGTCATTCCCCAAACTCGCGCCTCCAAGCTCCTCTGCTCTTCCCCTTATCTTATCGCGACCTATCAAAACCACCACTTCCCATCTAACTCGTGTCCCACTTACACGCTCCAACACGCAACGCGACATTGGGCCCAAACCTTGAGAAGCCTTTCAGTTTTCCTCTTTTTGCTTTATAGTTTGGGGACGCACTCATACACGCCTGCTCTTGTCCTTGCAGGAGCGCAATGGAGACGTGCTCACCTACAAAGCGACGCGCGCTGGCACCGCTGGATGCGAACGCGCTGGCGAGTCCCGCGAGCCTGTTCAAGCCTGCGCTGGGGAACAGCCCCGTCAAGATGGCCATTGAGGGGCGGAAGAGGCTGCTTGAGATGGAGGGCGCCGCGAGTCCGGCGGGGAAGAAGGCGTGCCTGGGACGTGACGAGGTATGACACATGGAGCTTGTCAAGGCGCTGCGGAGAGGGCTCGAGCTGATTGTTGGACTAGGACGCGTCGGAGAGGAGTACGAGTCCGGACGTGAGCTCCGTGTTCGACACGTCTGTCAACGATGCTTCGTGGGCGACTACCACGAGCGAACACGACGCGATGGCATTAGCTACAACAGCCTTCACAACGGCGACGGCACTCGCTTCGACAGCTACAGCATCAGAACGCCCCGTTGCTTCTACGCGGAGGGGGACCCTGACACGCCAACAAATAAGAGAAGTACGTCCCCCAGCACCACCACGCTCCAGAGAAGCGAAGCTGGATACTAACAAACGCTTCGCTCCAGAAAGCAGAAACCCTGCGCCTCCGCCTCAGCCTCGCAAACTACAAGGTCCGCACTGGCCAAACAACAGTGCCCCTCGCCCAACTACAACGACGTCCCATCCCCCGCGACACAGCCCCGCGCGTTGTCCGCGTACAGAGCCCGTCTGACTCGGAGAATGGCCATGATAACGACGCCAAGCGCCGCTCGTCAACGGACTCGCAACGGACAGAGGAGATGGAGCTGCCTGAGGAAGAGAGCTGATGAACTGAGAAGACAATGGAGTTTGGGTTGGCGGAGTTTATATGGCATTCATCTCATGAGCGTAGCATGTGAGCGAAGCACAGCGATGGTCCAAGGGAGGCATACGAGTCCATTTGAAGAGGCTTTCTTCATTTTACTTTCATGAGGGCATGGAGCATGGGGCATCATAACATATCTATCGGGACCGAGGGTCTCGGCGGCGTTTGGGTTTGGGGGAGTTCAAGGTAGGGTGAGGATTCCTACTACAGTTTCCTGCTGTGGTATCTGGAAATACCTAGAATCACGCGCATATGGCTGGTTCAATTGTTTCAATGATTCATCGACTTCAATGGTTGGTCTTGTTTGTGAAAGACCGTGAGATATTACCCAAGACAAGGGCCGTCATGACTGCACCCAGACGTCAACATCGCTCAACTCCAATGCCAATGCCAATGCTTAGTCTACGAGGATCTTGGGCTCCAACGATCCGTAAGTTTCAAAGAACTCCTTAAACAGCCGAATACCGTATCCAACGTCCGCAGTGCCACCCGTCTCGCGGATGCTATGCATACTGAGCTGCGGGTTGCCAAGGTCGAGCGTTCGCATGCCCAGCTTGGCAGCGAGTCCAGGCCCGATAGTGCTTCCGCAGGGCGAATCGTTGCGGACGACAAAGAGTTGGAGAGGCACACCGGCTGTGCGGGCGCATTCCTGGAGGAGTACGATGCCGGGCGAGTTGGTCGCATAGCGCTGGTTGGCGTTGATTTTGATTACGGTACCACCATTCATGACTGGCTGATGCGACGACTCATACTTGCCAGCGTAGTTGGGGTGTACGGAGTGAGCCATATCGGCAGACACGAGGAATGACCGCGACAGGGTCTGCTCGTATGCCGTCGCATCCTCGCCTTCGTGGTGGACAGCTTCATAGCTACCCTCGCTGGTGGCATCACGGTTTCCGGGGAGGACTGAGAGACGGCGGATGACGGATGGCAATAGGTTGGAGTTAGCGCCCTGTGCCGAGGTTGAACCAATCTCCTCATGGTCGAAACAGACCGTCAGCCGGATGGTGGTGTCGTCCTCCAATGAGGCTTCATCCTTGACGGACTCGATAAGACCTTCAACTGAGCAGTAGGTCATGCCAAGGTTGTCGAGGCGAGGAGAAAAGATAAACTCGTCACCAATGCCGCCAATGCACGACTTCTGGGTATCGTAGAGAACAAGCTCAAAGTCCACCACCGCTTGGACCTCGACCCCAGCTTCAGACGCGACTACGTCGAGAATCTGAGGATGGTGTCGCTCCGTCATGGCCTTGAGCGGCTTGAAGTCTTCTTCATCCTCCTCGCCCTCAACCTTCTCCTCAGACTTCTCCTCTTTGGCCCCCTTGTTCAACTCAGCTGCCACAAGTCCGGCAATTGGGAAAAGTTCCGTCTCCTTGTTGGGGTCGAAGCTGCTCTGTCGGTGAAGGTGGATGGCTAGGGTCGGAATCCTCACCAGAGGCTTGTCGACTTTGATAAGCTTCTGAACAAAGTTATCGCCCTCCTTGACCAAAACACGACCGGCAATGCTCAGGTCGCGGTCGAACCATGAAGTCCAGATACCACCGCCGTAGGTCTCGACGCCGATCTGGAGGAAGCCGACATTGGTTTTCTTGGAAACGGGCTTGAGTCGCAGGCAGGGGGAATCGGTATGGGCGCCAACAATGGCGACAGGGTTACCAGGGCGCCACTTGTGGCCGATGGTGAAAGCAGCGATGGTTGAGGCGTTGCGAGTAAGGTAGTATTTGCCGCCAGGGCGGAGAGTCGAGGCCCAAGAGTCCCGCTCACGGATGAGCTTGAAACCGGCCTTTTCGAAACGGGTAGAGGCCGATCGAACGGCGTGGTAGGCTGCGGGGCGATGTCAGAGGCAAAACAGGTCAGTAAACGGTAGAAGAAGAGCTGACGAGTTGGCGATTCGTTGACAAAGTCAACAAAGTCGAGGGCTTCTTGAGGAGGTGCCATTGTGGGCGACGAGGTCGAGAAGGATGCTACAAATGCGACGGACGGATGGGGAGGAGCTACAATTGCGATTTTGGGAGAGAGAAGGCGGCGGGGTGAGTGGCGGAAGAAGGAGAGCATCTGGCGGAGAGATGAAGGAGGAGGAGGAGGAAGAAACGGAGGTGGGAGTTGGAGTTGGAGATCAAGCCAAAGTCGTCGAACTGGTCATGTGGTTGGTTGGTTGGTCAATCACAGCGGGAAGCTGCAGCTGCGTTGGAGGTCCCCAGCTTCGGTACGTACCTAGTCGCCAGGATCATAAGACGACGAGCGGGGCTTATCTTATCTTACCTGGGGTTCAATGCTGAGCTTCAGAGGTGACATCACAAGGCGAGAGAGGTTGATTTGAAGTTATGGTCCAGTGTAGATGAAGGACTGCATTTATAGCCTCTAGCTGGTGAACTTCGATAGATAATATGCGTGATGAAACCATGGGCCTGGTGCTCTCTTCCAAAACTCTGGGTGTCACAACAGTTCAAGGGCCCTATCATCCGCCACCTGATTGGCTCACTCTTCCATTTAATGCCCAGAGTGTCACTGAATTCAGAGGGCTTGAAAATGTTCGCTTAGTAAACGGAGATCATCCCATTGAATTGGTATTGTTGTATTTAATGTTTCCATATGCTCCAAAGAACGCCCGTCTAGTTTCATGCTGCAGATTCACCGACCTATGTAGGCCTCGGATATCTATCCCATTCTTACGTGGTGATCCCATAATAAACCCAAAGCTCAATGGTTGATATTCATATCACCAGAGCTACGTGACCAACTCTATCAGATCCAAAGTCAAAAATCAACCAAAATCAAAGCCCAGCCGCTATTTTTGCTGAGAACAAAAGGAAAATTCCAATCCTGCAGTATTTTTTCAGCTAGAAGACTATTCCCACAACCAGGATAGGTATGCAAGCTTCCAAACGTAATGATTTTATTCACCTCCGCGTCCAAGAAAGCAACTCGCACTCGAGGGTTTTAGTTGCTGTCGGAGCTGGTGGGGAGGTTGGCACCCTTCTCGCTCTTAGAAGTAGCGTCCAGGTATACAGGCCTGTCGACGACGAGACCAGGGTGGCCCCAGCAGAGAGCAACGGCAGCGAGGACAATGAGGGCGCCCTCAAGAATGATGAAGGGGATCTCGTGCTTGATCAGATCACCATCGTAACCCTCGCGGAGCTCAGCAACACGGTAGATGCATCGAGTCAGGACGAGGATGATGGCAGTGGTCAGGCCGGCGAAGAAGGCTCTGAGGCGCCAGCTGAAGGAAGAAGCGCGGCCAGAGCGCCAGTAGCGGAACATGTAGTCGCCAAAGGCAGCGATGAAAAGGACGAGGACAACGACTTGGAGGACCAGGCCGGCCATGGAGACGTCGACACCCACGCCGCTGTCACTCGAGGTAGACATGGCACCGCCGGCAGCCTGGAGGATGAGGCAGACGATATCGAAAGGGATGAAGATCCAGTAGAAGAGCTGGGGCTTGAAGCGAGAGAGCTCGGGAGCGAGGAAGACGATGGTCTTGGAAAGGGTGACGTAGATGGAGGCGGTATAGAAGACGGGGGCGATGGTCAAGCAGACTATGAAATTGATTAGTTTTGGTTTTCGAGACAACTATGGGGCTTTGAAGTCTTACCAATCTGGATCATGAAGGCGTTGAAGGAGAAGGGGTTGTAGTACATCATGACTCTGCCGACGTAGCCAACAACCTCGGAAAAGCAGCCCAGGAGCATGCCGGTCATGAAACCCCAGCTCTTCCATCGGAAACCCAGATAGGCGTGGATGACACCGATGACACTGAACATGGCGATGAAGGTGATGTTGCCGGGGAGAGATGGTCGGTAGCTGTATATGCTCCACTCGACGGGGCAGGTATCAAGGTTACAAGGAGAGTCGGAGCCGAAGGTGTCCTCGGGTCTGGTGGTTAAGTAAACCATATTGACGGTTGTATAGAGCAACGTAGTGGATAGTTGGCGCGGTTATCGAGGTTTCCAAGTTGAGGTGGGGAGGGAGCGGTGGTATATATGTATTCAACAACAAGAAGCTGGGGAGATGAGAGTGAGAGCGGCAAGATGAGATGTGTAAATAAGCTTATTGGAAAGTTCTTGGAAAGTGATGATGGAGTGGATCGATGTTGAGCTTTGATGACAAGGAAATCCTCTCCATCGACGGCGGGAGGATGGGGGCTTGATATACACATGTCGAAACAAAGCCTAGATAGGGCTGTAGCACGAATAGCACCTACGAATCTTGGGCGGCTCCAGGGGAACGGAGTCGGGATCTGGGGGAAATGCCCTACGGCAATGGTAATACATGCCGGTGCATTGCCCATGACGAGGCTCATCCTGTAGCTCTCGCACAGTCCTCGGACTCGGTCAGCCAGTGCATCAGCCTCCAGAATGTGGCGCTGTCAGCGGAGGAATATTCGCGTCATGGGTGGGCAAGCACCCTTGTTAGATAGAAGCAGATCCAGCATAGCTTCGAAAGATGTGCTCCATATAGCAATGATATCCTCTAACGGCAAAGCCAAAGATCAAACACATCTTATCTGGCCGCCAATCTCCATCCTTACATCCGTGGGATTCGCGGTCGAGGCGTGGCTCTGGGCGCCGCTGGATCTCAAGATACCTAGCTCAGGCCCATGGGTGTCATTTTGCAATGCTCCTCTGCGAAACGCTAGGCTACGTGGTCTGCCTTGTAGACCAGTTGAGTTTTGGTCCGTCTTGTCCATTCGCTTTGGCCAATCTTTCTTTTCTTCTTCTTTTGCGTGCGTGCGTGATATCGAATGAGATTCATTCCCCGACTTGGCGGAGCAAACTTGTGGAGGCTAAGTCAGGCTAAAGCATGGGGGCTTGTGGGGCGCGAGGGGCGAGTGCGAACAACCTAAGGCTTGTGCACAGCCTCGTAGGGCTTGAAAGAAGATCTCTCTTTAGGTGGATGTGCCGCTCACGCATCTTGAATACGCCATCAGCTACAAAAGCGGTGTCTGAAACTTGGGAAATCCTATTCCTTGATAGGCTGCAGCTTTCCATGTGGCTTTGTCGAGGCCAACAGTAACGTACATGCTATCTCGTCCAGTGTGTTGTGTTGGGCTTGCGTCATCGTCAGAATGTCACAGGGAACTGACTGTCCGGTGCGAGCCCAACCTTCGAATGCTTTTCCTTTTTTGGTTTAATGTTAATGGATTACGTCCACTCCTATTTATGCTTAACAGCGTGAGGATCGTCGTGGCTTATTCCCGTCGGTTTCCACATTGAGAGATTCATTCGAATTCAATGAGTGATTCGTCACGGTGCTACGTGATCACCGAGTCGATATCTTTCAACGATCAGTGCAGCACCTCTCTCTTACCACCATGGCAAGCAATTAACTCTTACGCTTCAACGTGTCAACCATATCACGCTGGTAGACGCCATCTGCCAATCGTCCAATTCCAAGTTGCACTCCGCGGGGCTCGCTAGCTAGGCAGCAAGCCCCTGTATGCAACCCTTGCTGACACTCAAAGTAAGACGGACGCCAGACAGGGGGACAACGAGGCAGTGGACCGTTGGGTCTGCCCTTGGCACGGTGAATACCTACGTACGCTCAATACGTAGCAAGCCGCCCTACGGGCTAATTATGCAAGCCCCAAGTGATGATTACTCCGACGCCGAGTCCTAGTTTGAGTGCCCGGCTCCGCTCCGTCGCCAGTCGGCGATTGTGGTTTTTCTCCGGCCCGTCTGTGAGCTCAGCCTCCCGGAGTTCACCCCGTCTCTTTTATTCCCTTCAAAGCAATTCCCCCCCTCCTGTCGTTTGTCGAATCTCTTCTAGATGTTTGGATACTCCGGGCTTTATTCATGCCAATTCCGGCAGGTCTATGGACAACCCCAGCGGGATTCGGTGTCAACAGCACGCGGAGCCAGCCTACGCCAGGTTCGTGGAAATTGCCGACAAAGCATCCATTATGCACGCCGTCTATTCTATCTGAACCTTTTCCGGCCGATTCCATCCTCGTTTCGTCCATAAACCCCTTTTTGAAGCTCACAGGTCCCTGAGCCCCACAAACTGGTAGACGGTGATACTGGTAACTTTGGCGGCGGCCCCATCGGCATGCGGCCGGTTGCTCAAGTTTGCTGGCTCCAAGGCGCGAGGCGCGATGGAGCACTTTACTGGGTGCTGAAATGCGCCCGGCACACACCATAAACCACAGGGATCAGCTCGCACGGTATTACCTAAAGGTGATCTCCAGCCTGGCTTGCCAAGATCTTGGCTTCCACATCATAGATCATGAATTGCCCGTTTGGAATACTCGGTCCAATTGATCATCTATGCCATGGATACCAAGCTCTTGGCATGATACCCGCTTTTCCTCATCTCCAGCCCTATGCTTGCTGTTTAATGAAAGACAACACGGTTGTCCCACGAGATCACGAGTTAAACCGAAATTTAGTCAAAAATTGAGTACGTATCATTGTTTGTGTTTGTATATGCCCATCTAAGTCATGTGTAGGCCGTCTCATCTATATGTAAAGTATCATCATCATACAGCTCGCTCGCAAAATGCTGGAATTTAAGTAGAGTTGGAGTTGTCAGCGCAAGACCAGGCAGAAGATCCTCCATTCTTCTTGTTCAAGTTGATGATGCCAACAACAGACCCATAGGTGCCGGCAACCATGCAGAAAGTACCAGAAACGATAATAAAGACGCTCCAGCCAACCATCAAGTGCCACTTGATGTTTCGCTCCTTTCTGGACCAGTTGTCGTAGAGCCACATGCAACCATAGGGCTGGAAGCACATGAAGGTACCGAGCAGGGCACCAATCAGAGAAACAAGGCCGCCGAACACAGGGATGGCGCTGGCAATGATGTAGGCAATGACGGTAACACCACCGGTGCAGCTCAGCCAGGTGCCCCAGTGCACGGCGCTGTTGGAGTTGAGGTGCTTAGAGCCGCGGAGGATTCGGACGAAGAGGTACTTGGCAGGAACCTGTACTTTGTTAGTATGCTGGTGACCACATTGGTGGGCTGGCAGGGCACTTACGTGAATAACGATCATGGCAGTGACAAGAAGACCGGGAAGAGCAAAGCCGTAGCAGACCTTCTTCATGGTACTGCCAGCAGAACCCAGAGCAGGCGAGGCTACATAGGAACCGCAGAAGTAGTAAACAACAACACCGATGGCAATATAAGTGACAGTAACGACTCCCTGGGCGCAAAGGAGGGAGCGGGTGTAGTGCCTGGGATCACGCATCTCGGCGGCGATGGAGAAGAAGGCGGGTGTGCCCGAGAAAGCAAAGATCAGGGCGGAGATGGCGGAGATACCGTCGACAAAGGTAGGGCTGTTGGTGATCTTGAAGTCGGACTGCCAGTGGCCCCCCTTGGGAGCAGCAGCAGGGCGGTCCTGAACACCAACGGCAACGGTGACAGCAAAGATGGCGGTCATGATGCAAACCAGTCCGACCCATGCGAGCCAGCCGATCTTGCCGAGGGTACGGATGCTGGCGCAGGCGAAGCCGGCGACGGCGGCGACGGCGACGAAGGCAGCAGTGCAGGCGGCGTGCGTCGAGACTGCGTTGAGGCCGATCGAGATGCCCAGCATGGCAGAACCGGCAACGAAGATCCAGTAGAGCATGAAGATGGTGGCAAAGACCTCGCGTCCAATCTTTCCAAACATCTTGAAGCCAGCATCGTCAAGAGCGTAGACTTCAGGATGGTTCCTCTTGAAAACACCAATGATGTAGTCAGACCAGGTTGTGATGGAGGCAATCAGGCAGAGGCAGAGGACACCAGGGACAATGCCTAGAGCATCAAAGGTGGCAGGAATGGACAGGACACCGAGACCGATCTGAGTCTTGGTCATGAGGGCAATAGTAGCGATCCAGCCGACCTAGGATTGAAATGTCAGTTTCGGCGAATCACTTTGGCTGATAGTTGGGGTAACTGATGGGGTAGCACATACATTGCGGTAGTTGGGACCACCCTCGGAGACTTCTCCAAAGACGGCATCCTCAACGTGCGAGGACGCATAGGTCGAGCCCTGCTGAGAGGGAGCCCTCTGAAGACCATCAGAAAGGCCCTCAGAGTCCGTGGCCTTGCTCTCCTTGTACATCTTGGTAGGGCTGTACTGTAGAAAGAGAGGATTCTGGTGGGTAAAACACAACCCTGGAAAATCTGGAGAAATGGAGAAATGGAGAAGTTGGGGTAACTTGGCACTGGGGAAGATGGAGAAGAGTCGAGATCGATGCTGGGGAAAACGCCCCTTTTATTGTCGTGCGCTTTTTACTCAAGACGACGCAGAACCCCGTAACCCCATATCAAACCCCCATAGTAGTCTCCACAGACACGGTTGATGACGAGAGAGAAACAGGGTCGCCATCACGACAAAACTGGAGAGAGATGGAACTCAGTCCAAAGCGGAGTCTGGCTGTGACGGTGCTAGACTAGGGACTTGCTGTGGGTTTCTGTGGGCTCTGTGGGCTCTGTGGGCTCTGTGGGCTCTGTCAACCCTGAAACATCGCCCTTTCCGAGTGGTCATCTCGGGTTCTCCGCCCGGAGAGAAACAGTATGATGATAAATTCCTTGCCTCCGCACCATTTCCGCCTGCTCTCCCCTGCGACTCGTAAACCATGGCTCTTTTTGTCATGAGGTTGTTGTGTCGCGAGTCAGGACCCGGAGCAAGAGGCGGCAGGCGGAGAGGCTCTTTTCCCCTAGAGCCTCAAGCCCGCAACCAAAGCCCCTGGGCTCTCCGAGAGCAAGCCAAGGCCAGCGATGGGATAGGCTGGAGCCGCTGGACGTTGAGCGTCTTTTTTCCCTCGTAGCAGCCACGTATGACGTAGGCCCTTCGCCGGTGGCTCCGGAGGCAAAGGCTTCAACCGCGTGCGGCCACGCTAACCCGCCGCGGACTGGTCTCGGGACAGAAGCCGAGATATATATCCTCATATCGCCACTTGGACAAGGGAAGCCGACAGCTTGAAACTGGAGCGTGCACGAGCCCCGCAGCCCGATGTTTCCCCGGCGGAAGTGCCCAGCAGCTAACCACTCAAGGGGACCTCATTCCCAAGCTGACCCGCGAGTATTAGACCACAAAACCCCCCTTGTTGCTGGACATCTGTGCGGGTTGGGCCGGAGTGCCCGGGTCTCTCTTTCGTTCTTCTCGATTAGGATAAGCCGCACTACGACATTGACATTGACCAGCCCAGCAAGGAAGGACTTGACGTGACTTGACTTCACAGCAACCGTCTCCACCTCAGGATAACACCACGAAGCCCAGCGCAGTCGACCCGACTTTGAAAACCCGCATCCTCCCGGTGAAAACCAACCCTCAACAATTACGCAGACGGGGACATGTTTGCCAGGCGCTGGTGTCGAGACCATGCATGAACGGATCTGCGCAACCTGGATGTGATGGCTGCCGCAGCATCCTTCTGGAACAATTCTGGAACGATATGAGAAGCGCCGATCACTGCTCGGGATAGGGAACCGGAGCAACATTTACTGTCCAAGCTTCCTGTCGAAAGGGGTAGATCCTTGTGAAATCCCTCACCAGGATCGCTCAACTCCGCGCCATAGTGCAACTATCCGTATTCGACGAGCCATAGGGATATTGAAACCTATCTGAGCAACTCGAACCGACGGCATGGATATCTCAGACCACCGCAGTTGGCTTGTGCACCGAGTCTTTCTCAACTGAGTTCGAACTGCATGAGCATGAGTTAAAGCACGCATCTGTGGTGAGATCAATGAGGTAAAATAAACCATGGTTGGCGTTGAACGGTGAGAGTGACTGGGTACGTCACGATGCGGAGCCGCTCCTGAGACATAAGGACCCTGCTCAACAAGCTTCTGTCTGGGTCTTGATCCCTCCACGTCTCCATCGTCAAGGAACCTGCCAGCCGCGTGCTCCGTGGGGTGATGAGAGGCTAGAATCGAAGCGTGCTCCCCCAGATTCAAGATCGGATTCCAATTCCAAAGTCCCAGATTATCCCCTCACTGTGCCCCACGATAACTCCATCCGAAGACTCCATCGTGAGGGTCCAGATGCTTGACTTTGGAGACCTAGAGCTTGTTGAGCGGGTCAATGGCCGCTTGGTCACAGCCACCTATAGAATCTAAGAGAGTGGCTCCTAGTTACTCTGACTCAAAGTTACGAGATTTTATCTCGTCTTTTATTTATGTTTCCTTGCTGTCGGTCAAGCTTACGAGATGGGATCACGTCTCCGTCATCCCTCTTTCTACTCTCACCCAAGTTACGAGATGCTATAACGTCTCTCTCATTACCTCTTGACGCTCGGTCCTACTCTTGACACCAAGCACGAGCTCCCGATGCCTCCGATAACTCTTGTCCTTTTGGTCTTCCCGGATCACCCGACTCTCTTCTTCGAAATGCGTGAAAGAGTCGTCTCGCCCCGAACGACACTTCGTTCGATTTTCTTGCGTCCATATACCCACGGATCTATAGCGACTGTCACTCCACGAGAAAGTATTTTGTATGGGGTTGATCACGCTGGAGAGTCCATGATAGGCTATGAGTGTAGTGAGAGGAAGGGATGTTGTCGAGTGTCTACCTCTGCGTAAGCATGCACCCAGCGAACCACCCGATTGTGGCGATCCTGTGGCGAATCTTCAATCCCGTAGAGTACAGCCTCGAACCCATGCAATCAAATAGTACGTCTGTTACCAGTCGCTTGCAGCAGATTCCAGTACGACAGAGACAATTGCGAATAAGTCAATTTACTACGACTATCTAGCTGAAGAACGAAATGCAGGCCTCACAACGGCATGGGAGCTCAACTTCGGCAGCGCGAATTTAACCACGGCATTGTGATCTTGACTACGGCTGAGGAAGTCGCGGCTTTTCCAATTCCTTGTCTTGTATCAATGCGAATCCTATTCCAGTCAATGCAACCGACGAGTTCTGACTCTGCCCGGATCGCTGAGCCGACTAGAGGGCTTCTTCGGGACATGATTAAACTGAAACCAAGCTCCTTGAGACATGTTTCGACAGATTCGAAGTCGCTCGTCAATTTAGATCGATGAGCGACTTCATTGCCAGAGTTGAAAGGGTGTACAAGAAAGGCCGTAAGTAGCTTCAACTTACGTAGCTTGGTGAAACGGCCACTCCCCGTTCGGAAACACTTCTGCGTGCAGACTTTGCAACCGCTTTGAGGGTTCGAACTGAATCTAGCCATTCTTCTCATGGCCGAATAGTGGTCTCATGGTATGACCAGACACAGACCTATCCAAGTGGTGGAAGAGTGTTGGCTGCATGTGATGCTGATGATGAGCCCACCACAACACTCCAACAAATCTCGGCGGTGTTGACCACACGCGGGACTTCCAACTCATTTTTGATCCATTCAGTTCCTTCGAGGCCTCCAAGGCTCCTGTGGTAGTCCAACTGGCATCGCCACAGCTCTCCTGCGGCAGCAAACCGTCTCTGGTCAGCAGGACACTGAATGCGGAGAGCACTTTTTTTCCGCAAAGGGGGCAGAAGTGCTCGAGAGGCAATGCAATCACAGGGATCTTATTTTTTCATTCCAATTCTCAATTGTCTATTGGTCCTCTTAGTGGGCTGTCTCAAGGGGGGCTGCAGAGACGTCGGCGTGAGAGTAAATGGTATGTCTTGAATTCCAAGGCAGTGTCGAGGGCACTCGACGCCGAAGAATTCACCTTCTTTACTACGTTAAACTATGACCAGATCCAATCGTAACATGATTAAAGGATATGAGTTATAGGCCGTGGTGATGATCACGCCTATGAGCTCGGGAAATCGCAATACCCCTGCTTGTTCAATTCGACTCAACTTAATACCCAGCAACTACCATAGCAAGACCTAAGGTATTACAATTAATAGCCTCGTCCGCTGTCTTACTTATATTTCCTTTGAGCTAGTGTGCATGTTTTCTAAATGTCCTACAGCCTCTTGGTAATTGAATCTCTTGTCAAGGGGGCGTTGTTGACAGTCAAACGTCCTACCCGGGACGAAAACTCCCACGGATCGAGGTGGGAACTCGGCAACTGATCCAGGGGATGATGTAGCTATCACAAGGTATATTGTTTAAAAGATCATCATAAGTTCATTGATAACAACCATGTTATAGAGGAGTGAATTATTTTCCCTTCTGGAGAGTTTTTGCTTCGTCGCTTGTTGCGATCTTGTGGCTTCCTCGTTGTTCAGAGTAACACTTCCAGAGGGCTTTAGCACATCAAAAACTCATTACATGCCTCCCTATATTCTTACATCCATAGAGCAAGTGTAGACCTGTATAATTGTAGACTTATAAAATGTCCTCGTAACTGACGCTGAACAGTTGTATTGCCGCTGTCAGACGGATTCTAATCTATCGCAGGCTTCCTTATCACACCAGAAGGCTAACTGAGACAACCCACTGCTGAGAATGAACATGGCAGCATATATTCCTATCAACATGTACAATCCGAGTTCCGTAGCTGAGCTAACGGCAAGATGACCCCCTACTTGTTAGAATGCGAATAGTTCAGCAGGCCATGAGCCCGGCCTTACAACTGATCCCCTTGAGGCAGCCATAATAGCTATATTTGTATGGAATCGGTCGAGTTTACTGGTTGCCGGGATCATATCTAGCTCGAATTACAGGCAACAGGGGCGCAGCTAAGCAACATGGAAATCGGTAACAAAATCGCACAAAATCGCAAAAATTGATATTCACAATGGTCTATAGCCAGTGAAGCCTAGGAGGCCAGAGCATTGAAGGATCTCAAATTCGAGCTGCAGCCGAAACATCACCTAAACCCCAAAAGGAGTCTTATACTTGATTGGCCCACTTATTCTAGGGATTATAGACCAACAAACTATTATATGTGGCTTGATATATGGGTTCCCCGAAGCGGGGGCTTGAAGCTGTGGGAAAGAGGAGAATTGGGGAGGCAGAGAGGGGAAGTCAGAAAGAGGGGAAAGGAAGTGCTCGGAGAAATGCGATGCATCATAGAGTGCGTCCATCTCTGCCTTGATTTGCTGCTTCGACGATAATGGCTCCGTGGCTTGGAACTTGGTGTGCAGGAGATTCGAGGGCGCCAGGGCGCAAACTAGGGTTGACAAGGATGCACCTCGCGGTCTGAAGGAACAACAAAAGGGACCAAAGGAAAAGAGAGGATGATAGGATTTATTCTCTTTGGCTCTGCCAATCTCACGTGGATATTGCATGCTGTCTGCTTATACAGAGGTACTTTCGCGGAAATTATCGAAGCTTCATTACATATCTAGAGATAGTTAAGCTTAATGTATCCCTCGATGCGGCGCAATTAGAGTGCTTAGCATGGCGCAGTTGCGTCCTCCAGCGTGAAAGTTAAGCAGTAATATCTAAACTTCACTATGAGCATACCCGTCGTGTAGTGGAATCGATACAGCACGTTACCCTAAATGCATTAGTATGTATAGAAGCTGATCTGACCATAGCCGCCAGCTAATCATATCCTAGCCAATCCTTTCTGAGCCAAGGCGATTGATGATACTTATCTCAAGCTCCTTTCAAGGTAAGTTAACCAACAACTCTAGCGTGGCGGTCCAGAAGCAGTATCTTAAAAACCACATGTGAGTGAATCAATAACCCATCTCAAATCGACTAACGTCCACAATAGTTACTTTACTGAATCCCGCATGACATCCAAGCCAGCAACGTCCAAGCCAGCAACGCCCGCAAATGAACTGATCTTTACTCCGCCTCATGTCATCTCCGGCATCTAAACAAACAAGAATCGTCCTTCCCAATCCATCCACAACTGTCCAATCGCATACCCTTGGCAGAGACACATCGCAATTTCCCGGGGTGTGGGCGCCATTACTTCGGTGGCTATTTGGGAAATGAGCTCGAGCGGGGAAGGCGCACAGGCCAGCCGGCATTTGACCCCGGATTTTTCAGGGGGTTTGGTGGCTTGAGGCGACGTTAGGACAGCGTTGTTTGTTACGCTTTGTCCGCAACGTACTGTAACCCTGAGGGCTCAGTTGTCACCGTATCAACATGCACAATTAATAACAAGATAATGGGGCAAAAGTTGTTTAAAAACAGACATAATTTGGTTCCGTCAAATAACCAATCTCTAATCATAAATGCCCGCCGCGAATTAGAAAATTAAGTACAAATTTAGGTGCCAATAAAGCGGTAGTATTCAGAGGTCTAGTTGATTATTGTACATGTCCAACCAGACGGGTAAATACTAAATGGTTCATAAATTGCCGTAGCCAGCAGGCTTCAACTTATATAGTGAAATAAGGGAAGAATTTAAGCCAGGATGAAAGCAGCAATACCGGCAGCGGCAGCGAAGAAGGCAGAGCCGGCGAAAGAGGCAGCGCCAGCAGTGACGGCAGGAGGCTGAGAGGGGACACTGAAAGATCCGTCAGTTATATGTTCTAGTGTAGATACAATCATCAAGGTATACTCACGTCTCATTGCCGTGGCCGGGGTAGCCGGGGTAGCTGCCAGTGGGGGTAGTGGCAGCAGGAGGAGGCACAGCTGGGCCAGTGGGCTTCTCAGGAGTGCCAGGGTTACCGGGAGAGCCGGGGTTTCCGGGCTTGCCACCAGTAGGGCAAGGAACCTGGATGGTAGAGTACTCGACTTTGGTCATGACGGTGGTGTAGCTCTTGGTGATGGCAGTCACGGACTGAGAAGGAACGCACTGAGCGGGAGCAGTGGGAACGCCGGGCTTGTTGCCTTGCTGAGTTGTGGGCTTGGGGTAGACAGGGACAGTTCCGTTGTTGTGAGGAGGCTGGGGCTGCTCAGGGTAGGCGGGCTTGGAAGGCTGGCCGTAGTGAGGCATAGTCTCAATGGGCTTCTCAGGAGTAGGGTAGTGAGGCTGCTCGCCAGTAGGCTTCTCGGGAGTCGGGTAGTGAGGCTTCTCTCCGGTAGGCTTTCCGGGAGTAGGGTGCTCAGGCATCTCGGGGCAGTCCTTTCCGCCGGGG
>JABCKW010000368.1:0-63489 GCA_014824385.1 Fusarium cyanostomum | reverse complement strand
GCCGGGGCAGACGGGCTTCTCAGGAGTAGGATAGTGGGGCTTCTCGCTGCCACCGGTGGGAGTGACGGGGCAGACAGTGGTGGAGACAGCAACAGTCTCAGTGACGACGGCGGTGCTGTGAGCAGGGCAGTCGACGACGTCGGAAGCGCAAGAGGTGACCGTCTTGACGTTGGTGCTGTAGATGGTAGAGGTGGTCATGGGAACCTCAGTGGTCTTGGCCTCGGGGACGGGGTAAGAGGTGGTGCTGACAACGGTGGACCGAGCAGGGCAGTTGGTAACCTCAGGACCGCAAGAGGTGATGGTAACCAACTCAGTCTGGTAGGCGGTAGAGACCTCCTTGGGCAGGTCGTAAGAGGCCATGGCCGAAGAGGCCAGGACGGCGGCGGCGACGGTGTAACGCATCTTGAAAGTTGGTTAAGAGGGTTGTAAAGAGTGGCTAAGCTTGAAGCTCAAAAGGTTGAGTTGTTGAAAGTGGTGAAAGAATGGACGACCGAAGTCAAAAAGAGGCAGCTATGAAGATTGGCTTGTTTGGCTGTGGAGGAAAGAAGGAAGAAGGAACGAGTTCAAAGTCGCAGGATGGTCGCATTTTAATAGCCATGTTCGTCCATAGACCAGCAACTCCTAGACGGAGATTACGTACCGTACAGTATCCAGGAGGTCGGCCAGTTCCCTGATCCATCGCCACCCTAGGTCCAGGGGTGCTCGCAAAAGGCTGCAAGCTTGAGATGAAAGTGTGACCCTACCCATCCAGACCAGACTGGGGGAAGTTGGATGGCGGAGCCATGTCGCGGGTCGACCGCCAGGGTCTCTGGAGTCAGTCGCTTGTGGAACCGCCGTGGCTCGTGGAGCAGTGACCCATCCCCATCCTTGAAAGATGCCCATCAATTATGGGTCACGGACCATGGTCCATCTCAGGGACACGGGCTGCCATTGTTCTGCTGCTTGGATAGCTACAGTAGGTCGATGGGTATCTTTCATGCTGAGCGTCGACAGTATGCCAACTCGCCAAAATCTTTCGTCCAAACCGCTGACAAGATCCCGATCGAAAAGGAGACTCGTAAGTCGGCTCTGTCAATCGCTTTGAGCAAGCACCGGAAATGGCCTTCTTTTCGGGATAGTATTCATGGATGCATCTGCAGGTACTCCGCACAGCGTCCTGTCCCTGGCATACGAAAGTGAGGTGTGGGGTGGATGTTGTGTGGGACAGGGAGTGGACCAGTCAAGCGCCGTCCTTCACCTCTCTTCATCTCGGTCGTCCTAAAGTGGTTCTGCTGTCTTCCGCACTGGGCGATCGGCACATCTGCGACCTCGCCCGCCGGCTTTGACTGGTTATTTGACCGACAAGGGGCCCCTTTTGGGGCGGCAAATCCAGCGAACAGTGGTTGGGGCCTCGGAACCAGTCACAGTTCAGTGAAGCTCCAGGACTCCAGAAGGTGCTGAGGGAATCTCATCTCGCCTCGATGCATCCATCATCCAAGCTGAAGGAAACCAACTCTGTGGTGCACTGTTCGCCCTCATCTTCTGGCCGCCGCGTATGTATACTGTAAGCATCGATGGCAGCGTGTGTTGACCAGGGATCGTTGATGAAGGGGAAACCGGGGGTTGTGCGTTAGTGCTAGCCTCGTTCCGTGCACCTTCCTTTGGTGGTTGACCGCCAAATGCAAGCCTCATTTTGTGTTTTGTGCCCTCGCAACAATTATGCGCGATGTTAAGGCTCTGCATAAAATTATATTCTCCATCGTCATGCCCTCCACGTTCTACCTACCTTAGCTTTGTCCTTCATCTGTTGTCCAACGGCCCATTGTCCACCGAGTATTGCCCTAGGATAGCGGCTGAAAAGACCAAGACATGTCTCGTTTCGCGTCAAGTGTGAGCTCCCAACTGTGTTGTACAAAGTGCCACATCTGGGCGTTTCTTCTGGCAAAGGTCCCTTGCTGTCTGATGTCGCAGCCTACCATCGATATTATCCGACGAAATGAGCAACCAAACACCTTGCGATGAACCAGGCCCTCAGCCAATGGATCGCAGCATCTCACCCGCGTTATTCATCTCTTCATTAATGCGTGACATGGTTGTTTATCAATGCTCATGGTTGTGCACCTGATTGGCTCCCAGCTCAGGTTGTTGCACAAGTCCAGCACAACAGTGAAGTCAAACGCTCCCACGAGTCGTTGCAGCCGCCTGCGGACGGTTGCGCCACCTTTCCCCTAATGCAGGAACCTACTGCTTTAGTAAGGAGTACTGTGCGGGAACCCATCATCCCATGCTGTCAATAATCAACGAGCTGGTGCCCGCGCAAGCCAAGGCTGGATAAGCAATGACCATCACGAAGCACCCTTGCCGGCGATGGAAACGATAACTGACGTTAATTAGATCGCATGAGCTTGTTTCCATCAAGCGGACATGAAGGGGTGTCAAAAGTGCTCCTCCAAAACCAACCGACTCAGCCGAAATAACCTGTTCTAAATGTAGAAAACCGTCCATGGTACGGAGTAGATTCGGAGATGGATGGCAAGAATCATTGGGGTTCCGGGGAGCTAGTCGGGGCTTGCTTCACGCACATCGCCCAATCTCTGGGCCTCGCACAAGCGTTTATTCCCGCGACACTGGCCCATTGTCACACCATGCGCAGTTTGCTGCTGATCAGAATGTTCTTTCAGGCCCATGACGTCGAAATGGTTTCGTTGAAACAAAGAACCACAATTTTGCGTCTTGCGCATCGCGTTTTGGGTCCACTGCTTACAGCACATTAAGCAACCAGAGCGACGAGAGATCGGCCTTTCTGTCAGAGGAAGAGCCATTCTCATCCTTTCACAGTTGCCCGCTACAGCATCCATGGATGTCTTTACAGCTCGTGTGGCAGACAGAAGCAATTACAGCCCCTGGCTTCTCTTGACCGGTATCCCTGCTGGCCCCCTTGTACCAATTGTTGGCTCAGAACCGGCCAAATCAGCCAAGTTATTCAGCGCCACGTCGCGCCCCAGCCGGCAGTGGCTTGCCTGCCGCCTTCTCCTGACGATCGTCTGGCTGCGCATCGAAGCTTCGCGACAAATCGCTGGTTGCGTCGTATCAAGGAAATCAGCAATCCAGATTGGAGATTGGAGTTTCGGCGACAGAGTCCCCTATACGGAGTATCCGCTCCCCACATAATTTGCCATCCCTCTTCTCCTTCTCTCCGGCACAAGGAGGGAAAGGAGGCGTCTTCTTAGAAGACCAACTTGAAGGGTGGATGTCCAAGCGGTTGGGCCGGGGGAAATGAAGCTGACAACTCCTCTGGATCTCCGGTGGGCTGCGGCGGAGTAGATAATGGCACCGTCGCGCCCCAGAGATGGATTTGCGCGCCTGTCGATCTCTGTTGTTTCAGCGGCATGTTGACGATCGTCACCTCATCGAGGCCAAGGCGAGCCGCTCACCGATGAACCACATTCATGGATATTAACGTCATGGGCCGAATATTGCCCAGCGATGCTTGTTGGAGAATTGTTTCATCTCGCGATTCGGAGGACGGCTGGACTGCCGAATAATTTCCGAACGAAACATCGGACGAGTCTCATTGTTTGATCGGCTTCGTTGCTTCGTCTACCGACTCTCAGACTCTTGAAAGAGGTTCAAGAGCTCGCTATCGTGCTCTGCACTAGATTCGTCGTAATCCGTTGTTGACGACTTCAGCCCTTGAAATTGCTCTCCTCTGACACTCTAACTAACCAGATGCTCAGCCTAGGATGGCATGTTAGCTGTTACTACAGATGGTAGCATGATCGTTGACAAATCCTACCTCATGCTACAAAATTCAACCTCCCATCAGTGAATATCCACTGCTTAGACCCGGAACTCGACCAAAAGCTCTATCTGGAAACATGACACAGCCAGGCAGGTTTGACCTTTGAGCTACGCCGTAGCCCGAAGCCTTTACAAATCTTGGTGATAACTCTTCCTGATCTGGACTCAGCAGGCCCATTCGAGAAACAACAGTATGATACCGCAGCTCGGCAAATGAACAAGTAACACTGATTCAACGGCCTCGAGTCAAGAGCCTCGCCTTGCTACCTGGAGAGAGCTACGCCTTTCATTCTTCAACACGAATCTATGCGTGCATTTCTTTACATTCCCTCTCAGAAGCAGAATGACCGACCAGCACTCATCTCAGAATGCGATTTAGAGCCGGGTACGATGCCTGTGTCGAGCAATCTTTTGCGGTTGGATAAGCGCATGGCCTCAACCAGGTTGAGCTGTCCTGGACCGACATTCGTACCATTCGACTTGCCTTTGCACTCTGAGACTGGACTACAGCGCCACGCGCAGCAGAATGCAACACACCTCGGCATACTATCGGCAACCAGTAGCACTTTGGAACTTGGACCTTCCGCTTTGACGGAATGGCGGAGCGGGTGTGACATGCTGTCGAGCCAGAGTGCTGGCGTTGTCTTTACCCTAGTCAATGGCAATGGAGCCGAACAGTCCCATGGCCATACCTGTCCGGCCGAGATGGGGGTCCAGGCTTGCGAAGAAGGCTGCTTGTTGTGCAGACTAATGAGGCTATTCCGAAGGCGATATCAGGGAGCATTAAGGGCTTGAAGGCCGGGTGTTTACAAGCCATTGCCTCAGGTGGTACAGACAAAAGGTAATTTATGCCACATCGAGATGGTCTCGTAGAATGAGTGCTTGGTTCCTAACAATACTTCTGATTTTTATGGGTATCGCATGCAGCAATATTTACACTTGTTGTAGTTGAATAGTCTCAGTCATCCACGGCTGATCCTTGTCCCTAGGTAGGTAGATGAGACCCAACGTGTGAAGTGTGAGGAGGTGCAAATACCCACGGCCCGAGCTGCTGGGACGAGCTCTATTTGCCGAGAATCAGCCGGATTGGTGCTGTAGAAGTTTACCCCACATTGACACAAGAACTGCACCGCACCGACTTTTGGAAATAGCACATCTCGAGATAAAAACGCAGTTTGCACACGATATACGCCTTCAATACCGCCGCCGCCACCTTACGGAGCCCATATTCGTGCCTATCGACGCTTCTATCGCCGCTACTGTTTCTGAAAAGGCTCTCGACGACTCTACCGCCCCCCTGCTCGCCACACAGGCTCTCCTTCACCAGCATCTCGACTTAGGCATGACCCCTCGGTAGCCTTGTTCCGCCTTGTCCTTCAGATCATAACTATGCTGCATGCTGTGTACCCAAGGCTGCCGGAGTTATAGCAGCATCGTCCATACTTGAAAAAATATTATTATTCTCTTTGGTGCCTGTTGCACCTGAATTTTGATCATGGAGGCTCAGGTGAGTCGATGCCATTGCTTTTCCATCGCCTTTGTCCCATGACGCCGGTGCTCTCGTGCCCCGCCATTCGGCCGTCACTTTTGGTCATGGCCAAGTGAGTGCATCGGCCCAGCGCCAATATCTCAGGGCCCGACTATGCAGGCAATATGTGAAACATACGAACGGACATCATCGTCTCAATGCTAACATTTGTCCCAATGGCCCAGGTCGAGAACGCCGTCGAGATTCTCTCGAACCCCTCCTCCAATCACTCCATCAAAGAGCAAGCCTTCGAATACCTAAATCAGCTAAGAACCGATCCTTCAGGATGGCAAGCCTGCACCACGCTCTTCGCCCGGACGCCGCGGACATCCGAGGTGGTGCGTTTGGTCTGCCTTGAGGTGGTCAACTATGCTGTGCACACCCAGGGTCTCGACCCTGCAAGCCTTGCGTTCCTCAAAGAAACCCTCCTCCAGTACTGCCGCCAGACGTACGGCCCCAACGCCCAGCAAGAACCCGATCCTACGCATCTCCAGAACAAGCTCACCCAAACGTTGACGTACCTGTTCGTGTTCCTCTACCAAGACGGGTGGCAGAGCTTCGTCGACGACTTCCTCGAGTTGACGGGCATTTCTACAAACTCGGACAATGTCGCCGGCGTTGTCTTCTACCTCCGAGTTCTCGGTTCTATCCACGACGAGATTGCCGACATGCTCCTGACACGGCAGAACAACGAAACCAAGAGAAATACCGAGCTCAAAGACCAGCTCCGAGCCCAGGACATGCACAAAGTGTCCGAGTCCTGGAAACAGCTGCTCTCACGATATGCGAACAACGATACCGTCGTGGAGCTCGTCCTCAAGGTCCTGGGCAAGTGGGTCAGCTGGATAGACATCTCTCTGGTTATCAGCCAGGACATGCTCAGCCTCCTGCTGCCAGTGGTTGGGCGGTCGAACACCTCGGGTGGTGAGGACAAGGTCCGTGATACCGCCATCGACACCCTGAACGAGATTTGTGGCAAGAAGATGCGTTCAGGAGACAAGATGGAGATGATCTCCTTCATCAATCTACGGGAAATTGTCGAACAGTTAGTTGTTAGCCCTCTCTTGAGCGAGTTCAAGGGAACCTCTCGATACGACACCGACCTGGCCGAGGCAGTTGCCAAGCTAGTAAACACGGTCCTCTCCGACATTGTTCGGGCTCTCGAAGACAGCCAGACCAGTGATGACACCCGCGCCAGGGCGAACCAGCACCTCAATGGCTTCCTGCCCTTCCTCCTGCGCCTCTTCTCCGACGAATTCGACGAAGTCTGCTCGACCGTCATCCCTGCGCTTACAGACCTGCTCACCTTCCTCCGTAAACTTGGCCAGCTTCCTCAAGACTACGGCAATATGCTTGCGCCGATCCTAGATGCCATCATCCGCAAAATGAGATACGATGAGACTTCAAACTGGGGCAATGAGGATGAGCTAACCGACGAGGCCGAGTTCCAGGAGCTGCGCCGGAAACTGCAGAACTTGCAAAAGTCCATTGCTGCCATCAACCAGTCACTGTATATGGATATGCTCAGCAATCTAGTTGCCACCACATTTCAGACTCTTGATCAGCAGGGCTCCCATATGGATTGGCGGGATCTCGACCTCGCCCTATATGAGATGTACCTCTTTGGTGAGCTTGCCCTGCCTAACCAGGGCCTGGGAGCCAAGAATCAGCCTTCCAGTGAAGCCTCAGAGAGGTTGGTTGTCATGATGCAGAAGATGGTCGAATCTGGTTTGTTTTTCTCGTCTCACTTCTCATACAGTGCGTTGCTTCTAACACGATCACAGGGATTGCCAACTTTTCTCATCCCGCCATTCTGCTCCAGTACATGGAGATTTGCGTCCGCTACTGCGTCGTATTTGAGAACCAGCATCAGTACATTCCGCAAGTTCTAGAGAACTTTGTGCGGCTGGTCCACCATGACCATGTTCGTATTAAGACACGGTCGTGGTACCTTTTCCACCGATTTATCAAGCAGCTACGGGCTCAGGTCGGCAACGTTGCAGAGACGGTCATCCAATCGATCGGAGATCTCCTTCCCATCAAGGCTGAAGTCCCCGGTGACGACGCCGACGATGATATGTCTTCGGACGAGTCTGACCACTCCGCGGATGCTCTCTTCACTAGCCAGCTGTATCTCTTCGAAGCCATCGGATGCATCTCATCGACTCAAAGCACACCTGCTGACAAACAGGCCTTGTATGCCCGGTCTGTGATGGATCCGCTCTTCACGGATATGGAGGCGCATCTTCCGCGGGCCAAGGCTGGAGATGCCCAAGCGACGCTTCAGGTCCACCACATCGTCATGGCTCTGGGGACCTTGGCCCACGGCTTCTCAGACTGGACTCCTGGCATAACTTCCGCCCATGCACATGGACCGCCCGCTAAGGCCGTCTCGGACGAGTTTTCCCGAGCAGCCGAGGCTATCCTGATCGCTCTTAACCAGCTGAACTCGTCTGCTGAGATTCGCACCGCATGTCGGTCGGCTTTTTCTAAGTTGTTGGGTGTTTTGGGTGCTGCCGTTCTGCCGCAGCTGCCTCAGTGGATTGAGGGCTTATTGTCTCAAAGCTCGTCCAAGGATGAGATGGCCATGTTCCTGCGGCTGCTGGATCAGGTTGTGTTTGGCTTCAAGTCTGAAATCTATGAAGTTCTTAATATGCTCCTGACCCCACTGCTTCAACGCATCTTTGGTGGGCTTACGGAGCCCATCGCCGGGACTGACGACGAAATTCAGTTGGCTGAGCTGAGAAGGGAATACCTCTCGTTCCTCCAGATCATCCTTAACAACGGGCTGGACGGAGTTCTGGTCAGCGAATCCAACCAGGGCTTCTTTGAGCCCATGATTGCATCCATCATCGAACTGGCCAAGACGCTCGAAGGCAATATCGGAGGGAGCAGGCTGGCATTCACGCTTATGACGCGAATGGCTGCTATCTGGGGTGGACCTGATATTGCGACCATTTCTCAGAACCCAAGCGCTCCGACCAGGAGCCCTGCCCCTGCATTTCCTGGCTTCGACCAGTTCATGATTGACAGGTTCCACTCGACGTGCTGGGAGGTGATGAAGAACCCCAACTTTCGGCCGTCTCAGGATGCCCAGACAAAGCAAGTCCTCACAGAGATTGCGGGTCTGGAGCAGGTGATTTACACGAAGACGGGCGAGGTGTTTATCCAATCCTTACAGAACGTCCTTTTCCCCAGCCTGGGAATCGACGGCGACGAATTCCTGCGGTCTCTCACAACATCGACAGACAAGAGGCAATTCTCGACGTATCTGCAGAACCTGCTGAAGAACCGACAGTAGATGGAAAAGGTACGTTTACGATATTACAGGGAACGCAATGACCAGATGAGCATGGTTGATGGCGGTGGATTTGGAGCTCATGATGATGAGCCAAGGGTGTATGGGAGCCTCGCGGCGCATGTTCAGGGAGTTTTGAGGACAGACATATTAGAGCTAAAAAGAACCATCTTCTTTGTCATTTTTAGTCAAACAGATATTCCCCATTTTTCTTTTGGGCGGCCGCTTCATTTGCTTGGGAGGTCGCAGGCGGTGGCGGGCGTGGAGATGGATGGGCGAGGATTAGATGAAATACACAAACAAATCTATGTATCAACGATTGTCTGAAGGAGACTGCATTTGTGATATTGATGGAGCATAACATGGCTTTCCATGGGGTTGAGGAGTGAGGTCTGGGTACCTGTACATGTGCTTGAAAGAATATATAGGTTTAGCCACTACCTACGCCGGGGCGAGGAGAGTCAATGAGAGTGAGTTGAAGGCAGGAGTTGGCGTCGGAACGGACCTGCTCAGCTTGAGATATTTGAGTTGAAAAGAAGGAAGGTACATCACACAGTGGGCAGGATATAGAGCTCAGTCTTCCCCTCGCGTGCTCAAGGCTCTTGTCTTGTTCCTTTCATCATCTTCTTCAAAGACATCCCATCGTTTATTTGTCCATTCACTAATCCAACTGCACCACCATTACAGTCCCCAGTTTATCCCTCCCTTGAGACTTGGTCGCTTCATCATATATCAATCATTTCAACCAGACACGACCATCATGGACGAGCAAGCGTCTACAGCGGATCCTGCGCCAAGTCAGTCCCCCAACAGCAGTCAGCTTAGAAATGAGCGGGAGGCTTGGTTTAAGCATGGCTGGGAAGCTGCCATTACATTCATGAACGAAGTTGCCCCTCGAAATGGATCTATGCCACCAATGCCTCCACCGCCGTGGGCTCAAGCCTCTGCTGTCGGTCAACCCTCAGATGCCTATCAAGCGGAGGATGGTGCCCAAGGCCAGAGTGGCGCATGGAACGATGGAACCGGCATGGATGAAGCAGCCAACAGCGACAACCACAATGACACCGACAACAATGAGCCTCTATCGGATGGCAAACCCCCTGGACGATTCAATAATGCCTTCAACTGCAACAGTCGCTGTATCATCCAGCAGCTGAACTTGCGCACGCCACCACAAGAATCAAGCCGTGACAACCCCCCTGAGCGGGTCAACAATTCCTTCAACAACAGTCACTTCACCATCCAGCGGCTGCACATGTGCTGCATGTCACCACAAAAACCAAGCAATGGCAACAGCGCCAAACCCAAGAGCACGAGTCCATCACCACAGCCCTCATCCCACCAGAACCAGAATTCCTCTGCGCAAAGAGGCAATCCTCCGCAGCAGCCCTCTAATCCTTCATCAGCTGAATCGGCGCCTTCTGGGCAAGCAGCTGTTCAAGAAGACGGCGTCACCAGGATTAAGGTTTTGGAGGCGGACGTCGAATTTCTGCACGGCTTCGTCACATATCTCCTCAGCCAATTTCTGGCAGTGACAACTTTCGTCCGTGTGGACAAAGATATAGTCGTTGACTTGACTCGCGAGTTTGAAGGTCTCCTCAAGTTACCCATACTACGGGCCCGAGAGGATAGCCGGAAAGGAAACCCATGGAAGATTATACTACGAGAATTAGTAGGGCCCATCACGGCCTCGAAGACCGAGCCCCAAAAAGCAGAAGAGAGGCCCGTGGACGGTCTACCGCACCCTGGGGCAGGCTCGTCCTCGACGCCCAAGAAGAAGGACAAGAAGAAGGGCAAAAAGTAGTCAAGTTCCATGCATGAGGTCTTGCATTTACTATGTCCTTACCCGAGTCTTTGCTGGAGGTTGGTTCATAGCAGCTTCATCTATAGGGACTTTCTCTATGAACACGACCAAGTAGAACAGCGCTAGATGGAATCAATCAACAGCTTTGAAGCGAATGCTCAATTAACTATTACAAATGCTGCTTATGGGTCATCTTGAACAGTGCGTGTCAGCTCAACAGGGTATCTCGACATCCCCAGCAGAAACACCGCACCTATGTGTACCAAAGAAAAGGAGGAGACGCAATGCAAGTTGGTGCAGGCATGCACAGAATCCCAATGTCAAAGTGTCCATCAACCAATCTTCCCCCGTTTCTAAAAACCCAGCAGTCACAACAAAGAAGCCCTCTCTTGTCCAAGGGGACAATGTGTCGTTCTAGATGATGTAGCCACCACCGGTCAGACAACGCCAATCCCGCACGCCGGTTCCCTCCTCAAGTTCGACGCACCACCATAGCACCTCCTTTGCCTTGTCGGGCTGGCCGCTCTCCTCGTGGGCGCGGGCGAGCGTGAACCATGCCTCGGACGAGTTCCAGCTGGAGCCGAGCTTGGTGAGGGCGGAGAGGAGGGCGTACGCGCGATCGCGGGCGGCAAGACGGTCCACGAGGGGGAGGCAGGTGGCCTTGTAGGCGGCGGGCAGCTCGTCGTCGTCGAGGGAGTTGAAGTGAGTAATAGGCTTGGAAGCTGAGGAGCCGAGACCCAGGGGCGTGGAGGGGAGAGAGGAGACGGCACGGGGATCTGAGCTTGAGTGGAAGTTTCGCAGGCTAAGATTGAGGGAGTCCTCCAGAGGAGGAATTGGGGGAGGCGGGAGGAGGTGCTCGCCGTAGATATCGAGCAAGATGTTGGATAGGCCGATGATTGCGCCAGGATGGTTGGGCGCGTGCGTCAAGGCGGTCTCAAATTCGGAGCGAGCTGCGTAGGGTGCTCTCTTAGCGAGAGACAGTTGTCCCAGCTGCGTGACATGTTAGTTGACTATATCGACACGAGAGAAGAGATCAGTAGGGGAAGGCTATACCTCTGCGTATAGATCACTCCATAGGTCCTCGACGCTCTTCTTCTCGGCCCAGCCCGGGCTCTTCAAGCTTCCTGAACCCGAGGGATCCCTAGTGGAATCGGATTCGAGACTCTGAATAAGTCGCTGTGCTTCTGTAGCGGCCCCCTTACAGTCTTCCTTCATACCAGCACGGCGGTAAAAGCCAGCGATCATCAGCCAGACCCTGATCAGAATCGCAACTCTCTGAGCCCTCTCCATATCCTTGGGAAACTGAATTAGAGGTAGAATGGAAGTAGATGCATAGGCGTTATCAACTGATAGCTCCGAGTAGTCAGTCGATCTGGACTGGGTTGACAGATACGAATTCAAATGTCCCGAGGGCCGTGGCCGGGCAAAGGATGAGCTTCTTGACGCAGACAGCCGTTTGCTTGAGAAGGTGAAGAAATCCGATTGCTCGACACTATCGTCAGCGCCAGCCGGTGTGAAGAAGACATCACCGTCAACGACGGTGGGCCCGTGAGAGACTGCTCCGATGCTGGACGACCTCGGTCGGCTCGAGCTACGATCTCGCTTCTTGAGACTATTACTTCTACCCGTAGCACTCCTATTTCGGCGGACAGAAGACGCTGAAGTTCGCGGCCGCGAAGCGTCAGCTAAAGACCCGTTCTCTCCAGTTATCTGAATCGTTGGTGCGCTGCTCCGCATTGTTGCCGCAGTTTGCGGCCTTGACGCCATGGCGGTCGACCTGTCGCTGGACATGGACGTGTAGACTTGCCTCGTAGGCGGTCTAGACCTGTCGTTGCCCCCAAAGATGGTCCCCCTGATGCTCCTGAGCGTGCCGGACGTCTTTGGCGGCTCCGTTGCCTTGGGAGGGTTTAGAGTAGGTTGCGCTGCGACGTTGCCAAAGAGCCTTGTGAAAAGGGTCAACAGCTCGAAACTGGCATTGACGGCCACTTCAGGACCCTCAAGCAGCTCAACCAGGGCCAGCTGTGTCATCTTAACCTCCAGAATGCTCTCCTTCTCCGAGTCGTCCATATCGTCAACCAAGCCCCGTCGATCCTCTGTTGCAGCGGCCTTTTCCGCATCATTGAGATGCTCGCTCCTGAAAGCATGATCTGTTTTTCCGAACAGGATAGAAGAGTCTTTGAACTGCTCCAGGGCACCTTCGCATGCTCTTGCCGCCATGTGATAGTCCTGCCTGGCGCTGAGGAGGAGAGCCAATAGGTGCCACATAGGAATGAGGGAGCGTTCTTGCCAGTACGGTCCATAAGCCAAATCGTAATTCTCGTCCTGGTCTTTGCTTGTGGTCAAGGCGGTTCTTACGGTCTCGATCGCGGCTGTCAATTCTCTTCGCTCGGCTAAGAGTAGTCCGAGGGCGAAGAAGCTCCTGATGTCTTTTGAGCGTCCAAGCTCTGCTGCAAGAGCTTTTCGGAGAGATCGGATGGCTTTCTGCTGTATCTCGGTTCTGGAGGCGGCATCGTAGGTGACTCTCGACCAGTGAGCCTGGGACAAGCCAATAGCCTGCCATGCCAAGGCAACTGTATGTGGTGGTACAGGCGGATGCGAGGCGTTGAGCTCGCCATGTTCCAGGATCATTGGCGTGGCATTGTCTGGCGAGTCGACCTGGGGTAGCTTGGCCAACCAGTCCTCCAACTCAAACGCAAGTTGGCGCGCCTTTTCCGCAGCAGGCCGTTGACCGTATCGGCAGAGAGCAATAATGCATTGCGCAATCGTCTCGAGCACTGTGGCATCATCGTCCAGGCTAGGCTCGAGGTGACCAGTCTTATCAACGCGTGCCTTGCCCTTTTTGACAATCTCGAGGTAAGAATCGAAAGCCTTGAACGCGAGTTCGAATTCGGCAACTGAAAGGTGGACAATGAAGAGTGAGCGCAGGATGGCTGCCGAGTGGTAGGTCTTCATCGCCGCGCTGTAAAGGGTGTCGAGAACTCCACGGCTCAAGCTGCTCCGTCCACCCTGGCCAAGATCTTGTTCCCTCCATCCTCGCCCGCAGAGAATAGACCAGTTTCGAATTACCTGGCCGACAAAGGCCTCAACTTCTTCACGCTCCTCGTCAGCTCTAGGAAAGGACGTCTCTCCGAGCAAGAGGGCCTGGTAGGTCGTCTCTGCATGCTTGAGCTCCACCCGTAACTGATTTCGAGGCGAAAGATCGCCCGCTGTGTTGCTCACAAATCCGGTTGGGAAGGGTAGATCAAATTCCACAATATGTGAGAGACCCAGGTAGTACTCGTTCCAAACCCTTCGTCGGGGCACGGAACCCTTGAAGCCATAGCCTCCAGTGACCGGGGTGGCCATGGTGTCCCAGAATCGTGCCCATGAACGGTAGCAGGCGAGCGAGTCAGATTCGCCGAGTGAGATCGCGTTGTTCTGGAATGCCTCGCTGGAGAGCATACAGTATTCGGTCAGAAATAGTTCAGACCAGTAACGCAGCTGTCTTCCCATACCCTGATCTGCCCACACACGTCCGAGCGATGGAATGCCGGATCGAAACGCGGCTAAGGCCTGCTTCATCTCGCCGCTGCGCGCAAGGCAATTAGCCTTGAGATACGCAGCTTTAAGGGCACAGACGCTTGTCCATTCCGCGCTTCTGTCTGCCGGGTTGATCTCGCCATCTTCCACTGCAAGATTCTGGGGCAGTCGACTGGTGCAAAGGTTGTACTCTCCCATGACCCAATGCAGCCACCCAGCACACACTTCAGCTTGGAACTTGTCAGTCAGGTTAGACGCCTCATCCTCAATTGCTGATTCAAGTTTCGGAAGCTGGTTCGCGACATCGATATTTCCTGCATTCATAGCGGTGGCTGGCCGGCCTTCGGTGTTACCAGCTGCCACCGCGGCGGCGGCAGCACTCGTCGTCTTGGCGATGGCGCATTCTGTTTCGGCGGTCAAAGCAAGACCTGATCAAGTAGTATTAGCGGTAGATTCCAAAGCCCTTGGGGGGGCTATGGAATAGGGGGCGGCATACAGGCTCTGTCAGGAGCATGCTTTCGGACTTTGCGAACAAGTTCTGGAACGACATCCCAGTTGCCATCGCAGCGGGCATGGTCCAGCTGGTTGATGTACTGCGCAGCCTTGGGCTAAACAGAAGCATCAGGAGAGGGTCAGCTTCGCGATAATCGATCATGGCGTCTTGTTCTCGTCTTACACCCATGGTTCGGTCTGCTCAGGGTTCAGGAGGTCGTCGAACTAGCAGCCAAATAACGCCAAGCGCATGGCGAGGAGAGGGTTCGAAGGGGTAGGTAATAGGAGGCCTCAGGGTTGAGGCTATCGAGAATGGAGTTTTCGTGCGTTGGACGTTGGTGATCGAGTTTCGTTCGCGTTTGCGTCCGCGCGAATGGTCGCTCCTTTTACACGCCCGTTGCTGATGACGGTCGTAATTATTCACAAGGAGGCCCGTGTATTGGGAGCTGGAGATAGCTGCTGGGCCGACGTAACTAGCACGCTAGGCCAATCAGCGTCGCACTAGACGGCACGACAGGCCCCGCCGCCAGGGGTCGTCCCGTCACTCGGGCTAAGCTTGCTGCTAAGAAAAAGTTTCAGTGAAGGGCTTCCAATTGACTACAGCTTCACCATTTGAGTTGCAAAAGAGCCTGCAATTCGATCTCAGACGTCTATTTTCCACGTCGCATCAGATCTGCGATATAAAGAGCAAGAGTTGGAAATCGCTTACCTTTGAACCGTTGCATATGACGGCGCAGTATCAATTTTGATACTCTTCGTCCTTGTCTAAGGCACCTTCAACAGCATTTTTCTTACTCGGCGCAAAACGTTTCGAGACAACAGAAATATCTGGACAGCCTTGAATTCGGAGTCTCATCTCATGGCGACCTCTTTACCGCCTGACCTGCGGATCCTTTGCCGCAAACTCACCTCACTCCCGCCGACTCAGCTCCCTCATGCTCTGCCATCTCTCATCAACCATGTCCTACATTGCAAGGAACCATTGTCGGCGCCTCAAGACCGAAAGGTCAAAGACAGTTCTTCGGAGAGCGCTCAGCTGGTTCACAAGCTCAAGGCAAGCCTTACCACTCACTTGAATGGGCGCAGCCGTGAAGCTCGGTTTACAGCCATCGGTCTGATCAAGGCTGCGGTGGACGTTGGCGGATGGGAGGTCCTGCGAGGGTGTCAACCATGGGTTCAGGGGCTATTATCTGTTGTTGAGGTACGTCTCAACCCTTTCTCTGATGAGAATAAGTGCTAATAACTTACAGAAAAGCGACCCAATGGCTTCCAAGGAGCTGGCGGTGCTTACTCTAACTCGCATTTACATGCTTGTCCACCCATATCAGACTCTTGTCAGAGAGATTGCTACTCCCACCATTACAGCCTTCATCGCGGCTTGCAGCAAACTCATCAAAAGGCCAAAGCCCGACGAGAAATTCCAAACACCTTTGTCCGTCGTCGAAACGATCTGCGACGCCTTCTCCGCGTTGATACCTCTTTACCCGACCACGTTCCGTCCCTCCAGCTCCCAGCTCAAATCTGCTACCCGTCCGTTCCTTGTTCCAACCCAAACAGATGGTGGTATTGTCCCCCGCAGCTTACAGCGAGCCTCTCGGAAACTTGTCATCTCACTTCATCATGTCGCTGCCAAATCAGGGGGCAGCGATGAGTGGGCGAAGCTACTCGACTCTCTGCTGAAGGAACTGCATTTCACGGCTGACCAGATATTGAGAGCCGTTGAGGAGTCTTGGGAGGGTTCAAACGGCTACAGTCGAGCTCGAGCCGAGCTCGATGAGGAGCCACATGGTGGCGGCTTGTCCGTGGATGAACTCCCACAATGGTCGGGTATTAACGCTGGCGCTGATCGCTTGATCGGTCTGTTCCATTACCTCTCGGACTGCCTACGATATCCCACCAAAGCACCCGTCACTATACCTACCGGTGCCCTGATCGATGCTGCGTCTCGGTTACTCCTAATAGCTAGACTCTCACCCAAATCTCAAACGTGGGACCAGGCACTTCAGACCAACGCTGCGATCGGTCGAGAGGAGAAGGAGGAGCTTTGGGCTGTCATGCCAGACATTCATATAGCTGCTCTCCATCTTTTGCAAGCCCTGTTTCAGCGTCTGGAGCAGAATGCGGTGGCTCTGGGTCCTGAGGTTCTCGATCACCTCGTTCGAGTTTTCATGTCTGGAATCAACCTCCCTGCGGTCCGTACAGCGGGATACACCGTTTTGAAGAACGTTCTCGCGCTCTCGGGTCCGACTCTATCAAATTCATCTGTCGACAGCTTAGACCCCCTGCTGCGCGCCTGTTGTCGAGACCTACAGCAAGACGCTGGACACCTCAAGAAAGCTGACAAGCCAACAACCTCCACTACAGACACCAAAAAGAACAACATTGCCGCTAATGCCGATCTCTTCCTCCAGCCCCAAACTACCGCTGTCGTTGTGACGCCTCCTCTTGAGTCAAACCACAAGGCCGCCGCTTCTGGTCTTCTGTCCATCATCCCATCATGCTTACCGCAGCGACACCTCAAGCCCTCACTGCGCGGTCTCGTCGACCAAACAGCCATCTTGACGCGTAACCGTGATGCCATGCTCGCAAGCGTTCTGAGTCCCTACAAGGATCACCGTGGCCGAGTGTATCCCAGCATCCTGCCTCACCTCACCCAGCAGTTCCCCAACGACCAAGGCCTGGAAATTATGCGCACAAACCTTCGTGCTGGTGCTCAGAGCTTGGCTGAGGGTGAAGCACCATTGGAGGAGCTTCCAGTGGAAGAGGAGGAAGGGGAGCTAGATGAGGAAATGGAGAATGGCAGTGTCGACGAGGAAGCGCCGGCTGCTCAGAAGACGGGTGATCTGTTCAAGCCAGGGACGCTTCCCGAAGCACCACACGCTGAGAAGAACTTGCACATCCAGAGCAACCCCTTTGCGCCCATCGTAAAGGCCAACCCCACTGCGACAGAAGCGGACGAACCCCCTTTTCAATGGGTAGGGTCGCCGCCCAAACGAAAGCATGAAGGACCAGATCCCACGCCACCAAAGAGACAGGTCTTAGGAAAGGCCTCGTCTCCTGATAGAGTGCTTCCCGCGCCTGTCCCGAGGGCTCCAGCCGCAGCCGAGGAAACAGAGGATGACGACGATGACGATGATGACGAGAGCATTCACTTAAACATGGAATTGGAAGACGACGATGAAGATGAGGAGGACGAATAGATGTGCCGAGAATAGAAAAGCTATTGTTAAAGTTTAATTGGGGGTATATATCGTGTGCAGAATCTGATTCCTGGACCTCTAGCATGGTCCGAATTCAATGCGAGACGGCGAGTCTGCATCCAAAGCCGTCGTTACGGCCCTGGTTTATCGAAGCCACAAGATTGGAAACACATGCCCCAACTTGACACAGCCAAGTCCATGACGACCCACCAACTCCTCCAAAACGCCTCCCAGTGATGATGCCTCCTGTATCAAGAATATAAGAATCCCAGTCCTCCCAATCGCGTGCCCATCATATAATATGCTCAATCCCTCAGCCACGCACGGCGCTTCTCCTCCTTCCGAGCCCGCCTCTTCTCCTTGAATTGCTTCAGCTCGGCCTTGGAAGGTTTCTTCCCCGAGCGCTCGGCCTTCAAGCTGCGGCCGTCATGGGCGTTGGCGGCAGCCTCCACGTCGAAAAAGGCATTCATCTGGCGCTTTGACTTGGCCTCGTCGTTATGGCGCTCAGGTCCCATGTCAGCCGCTTGGAACTGCCCAGTGAAGCGGTTGAAAGTAGCCGTCGCAGCATATATATCTGACGGGTCGCCGGGGGCGGCGCTGGAAGATGGCCCTTCGCCGTTGTCGTTGCCTTTTGCATACCAAGCATTGGGATCGTAGTCACCGTGGATAGCGGGATTGTAGCCGCCCGCGGCAGGTTGGTCGGCCGATGGAGGCAGAGGGACGCTTGGCTGTGTACCTGGAGCCGCCGGCGCGGCGGAGCTGCTAGTGATGCGCGGGTTGTTCCATTGCGATTTTCCAGTGAAGCGATTCACGAAGAACCACGCCAACGTATTGGGATCCCATTGGCAATCCCAGCCGTCATCCTCGGATTGTGGCGCAGGCTCGTTCGGCAGCGGAGGGCCAGTAGGCACCGGTTCCTTTGGCAATGGCGGTCCATCTAGAGTCGGCTCGTTCGGTAGAATTGGCGCATCGTCGTCTTCGGCAGGTTTCTCGGAGGCAGCAGGAGATTTGGATCCCTCGGAAGCCTCGCCAGATTCGCGATCGGGGCTTGTCTCCGCAGGTTCGGGCGCTCTGTCCTGGTTCGGCGTCTCTGGTTTAGGCGACTGAGAAACAGGTTCCTCTGGGACAGCCGATGGCTTGGGCGACGACATGGCGAACAAGTTGTAGGCGATGCGATGTTGGAGAGTCTATCATCCCAAAGGTGAGTTTGCGGAAAAAGAGAATGTCATCGTGATACTTATGCACCTGTGGTTTAGCAGAGCGAGAGTCTTGAGAGCATGGATTCGCCGGCTGCGCTTCACATAGCAGAAGTGCGCTGCGCGGTTTGAAAAAGATGAGCAGAAGCAACGATGTCTTTGGAAGAATGGAAGGACGCAAATCGAAGGACGCAAATCAAAGTGCGCCTCTGACGACCGCGCCGGCGGTTCAGACCGGGGTCCTGAGGCCAAGTCTTGTCACGTGATTGATCCAATGATTCGCATTTCGGCCGAGAGCTCACAGCACGAAACTTTACATACCTAGGTACCTAGACTGCACATGAGGTTACGCCGTGGAATTGCTAAGACTAAAATCCAGTCATGGCACCATGTGTGCCGACTATCCGTGTTATCAGCCTCACTGTGCTCCTACTCCCTACTCCACGGGCTCCCATGAGGCGAAGCATGGTCTAGACCATCAGCAGTAAGCATGGATCCTGGTGAGCCCAAAAGACAATAGCGCAGTCTTCTTGATGCAATATATTTAACTAGCGACAATGCTCTTCACTGAGAGACAGTCTCTCGTCTGCTGTGGCATTAACCAACAGGCATGTCTTTATCGATCCGCTCAGTTTGCTTACAATTTGCTGTGTTAACCGCCGTCGCGCGCGGAGCCTCAACTGAGGACGGCGATGAGTGCAACTGCTTCCTCACAAACGGCACCAACTCGGCCTACTACTCACGGCACATGTTCGTTGATTTCCGAGATCTCGGGAACTACGCCGGCGTGCCAGACCCCATACGGAACGCGTCTCGGACAGCGGACGTGACCAGCGACTACTTTGAAAGCGACGATTGGGATAGCACATGGAGCATCCAGGACTGGAGCAACCGTAAAAGCGGCGGAGTCAGCCTCTCAGGCGACGCGTCTGTCCTCATGGTCAACTCGCCCAGCAACATCTACATCGAGAAGAACGACGACGATGATGCAGCTTCAGGCACGTTTCTTACCATGCGCACGGTACGGCTTCCGGGCTTTCAGAGCGCCGCCGAGTTCGAGTCGGTCTCGACGTATCACTACCTTTCTATCCGGATGCTCGCCCGTGTCACTGGTAGCCCGGGCGCCTGCATGGCCATGTTCACGTACCTCGAGGGCGAAGAGCTCGCGAAGGTACAGGAGGCTGATATTGAGATCATGACACGCGACTCAAAGAACCGGATCCAGTACACCAATCAGCCGTCCTTTACGGATGACGGCGATGAGATTCCCAAGGCGACTCGCAACGCTACCCTACCAGATGGTATTGGCTGGGACGACTGGGTAGTACACCGACTTGACTGGACACCCAAGCGATCTGTGTGGTCTGTAGCAGGCCAGGAGGTTGCCAGCATCGAGTTCCAGACGCCCAAGAATCCAACACAGATTGTGTTTAATGCTTGGAGTGATGGCGGCTCATGGAGCGGGAACATGACTGTCGATGGCGCAGCGTATATGCAGATCCAGTGGATCGAGATGGTGTACAATCTCACAAAGGACAATGATGAAGACAACAGAAGCCTCGAGGGTCAGCCGTCAGAAAGAGATGTTGAACAGAAGAGCACGTTGGCACGCCGTGAGGATGAAGAGACTGGGTGCAAGGTAGCATGTAGCATCGACGAGGTAGATGAGGCCGGCAAGACCAAGGCCCTTGGGAAGAGTGCGGCGCCTCGTGTGACGGTAAATTTCTTAGGTTGGACGACAACGCTGGCCATGGGGATCCTGCTTATGATGAGTTATGTGTAAATATTATCCCCTTTTAGAGTCAGATGGGTTAGCATGATACATAGATTTTTGCTACGGACACAACGTCTTATAAGAGAAGAGCTTGATTCTTGAGAACCATGACGCTCAATCTCACCCAAAATGTCGACAATCGCTCAAATCACTTGGCCTTAATGTATCTCCTTATGTGATAAGCCTCCGAAGAGGTCACGAAAGGGGGGTTAAGCCAATCCAGATTAAGCAAAGCGGCAGTACTTTATCCCCCCCTAAATCTGCGTATAATAGAAGTTCCCTACAAGCTTAGTAGGTACAGACCGTAGTATATTTTCTAGAGCGTTTAAGGAGGGCCTCGAGGTTTCTCTTTGGAAGTGGGGTACCACTTGATCACATTCAAGGAGATAATTAAACTTACATTATAATTTAATAATCTATTAATTAGGAACTTAATAATTAGTGGTAAGATTTAAAGATACTTACTTACTTTATACGCGAATTTCTATTGGTAAGGAAGTATAGGTGTTAGTTAGTTTTGCCCCGATCTGACCATGTGCCAAATCTAAGAAAAAGATATATATTAGGACCTTAGGCTTATTAAATAAGAGAATGGCGACTTTATAGGGAAGAAATCTAATTTATAATATATTTAACCCCTGAAGGGTGTATATTTGCTCCAACTATTCCGTATATCCTAGGGTGTCATGGTGATACTTATAATCTAGACTCGGAAAGCCACGCATGCTCATATTCGCCATCACCAGTGCCCTCCCCAAAATCGAACACTATTTTAAACTTTAACCTTCCATCTAACCGTCTCAGTTTTGATTTCGTCAAGTTTTGCATCGTAAACATTTAATCGTTTTAGGTATATACCTTCTTCCCCAAAGTTTCCTCCAGAACCTCTTTGATAAGTCAAAAGGTCATCTCCGTTCCGATCTGTTGGAGGGAATGCCGTCAGAGTGTTAAGAGGAAAGCAACGATCAAGAACTTTTATATATAAGATGCTGCTAGAGCTATTCAACAATAGACAACGTCCATGGTTGTAGTCATGCTGTGTCCGTCGACAAGACCTGCCGCCATAATTATGACGGTCAGTGCTGGTCACGGCGAGAGCTGCACTTCAATGCAGACTGCGTGCCAGGACCGAAGGTGGCCTGTTTGTCGAGATATGTTGCGGTGGGATATATCTATCACACATCCCGCAGCATCAACTCCCTGGGCGAGGACGGCTGAGAAGAGCCAACAAGTCAATCGCGGCGAGACTGCCTTTCAATCAAGGGCGAACGTTAAGTGTTTTGTGCCTTCTCGCAGCATGCCGTGGCATGCCAGGTTACCCGAGTTGGGCTTTTCGACCCCTCGGAAACCCCCACCCATCAGCCGTGAGCCTCAAATTTAGACAAACGAGAGCTGGTAGAAGGACCGAACCTCCTACTGCGTCAACTCTACGGGCGCCTGTCGGTGAATGGAGCATTCGTCGGTATAAATGCCGGGGTCTTGTTCGACGGCATGCGCCTTCACCTCATATTGGCTTGGTCGAATTGGAATTGCTGGGCCGTAGGGAATGCCATGCTAGCGCTCAATCCAAACGGGTCCCAGTCCAAGCCGTTCTGATCCAATAGCTGAGTCATCGATGGGTATTGGGAGTGTGTGGTCTGGGGTTGTTGAACGGGCTCGTGTGAGGGCGTCATTTGGTGCCCAGGTCCGTTCGAGGCTGGCGACATCATCATCGGCTGTTGGGCGTCACCGTTATAGCCTGAGGGATAGCCTCCGTGTCCGGCTGGTGTTTCAATCTCAGAGTCATCAATCATATCGGCTTGAGCGTCATATTCCTGCTCTGTACCCACAATATCAGCTTACGTTGCTTCGCGAGGCACACGAGGGGCATCTACATACCTAGCTGCTCAATGTGATTCTGGAAGGCAGGGGTGGGGTAATACGAGGCCCCCGATCCAGTCGGACCTCCTCTCACGCCTGCCTGCATGATAGGTTGCCTGGGGGCTTGCGTGGTATGAGGCAATTGCTGCGGCTGCTGTTGCTGAGGCATCTGCTGTCGAGACATGCTTGTTATTGAACCTCGCATCGATATATTATCCGAGGTCGCAGGTGAGAAAGCAGACCCTGTATTGCTCGGCGAGTTGGAGTGTGACGATGGAGTTGGCCGGTTCTTGGGCGAAGTAGCGGTCGAGTGTGGCTGAAGGGGAGGCGGCAGTACAGGACCAGGCTCAGCCTTCGGGGCGATGTTCGAGTTCGATCGGCGAGATTGGTGGTGTCGGTTCATGATGGCACGCTGGATCGGGGGCGGCTGAACGAGGTTCTGGGGCATGTGAGTTGGCCCAAGGTTAGGGCTACCAGTCTTTGCACGAAGCTCGGCTTGGACATCGATTCCTAGTAGACGTGTGAGCGAGGGGTGTCTTTGACAAACGAGGTGAGGGCGGACAAACCCTTCTCGAGGAGGATGCGCTCAAGCAGGGAGTTCTTATAACGAAGCATGAGGCACTCATCGGCGGCGGTGCGGTGGGCCGCCTGGAGATTGTGGAGGTTGGACTCATGGACGCGGATGGTCTCTTCGAGCTGTTTTATGTACTCGGTACGGCGTTCTCGGAAGGCGGCTTGGGCCTGTCTGTTTCTCTGCTTCCGCTCTTCGGACGTCGCATAGATCTTTGGCGCTGTCTGTCAGTTGCTATTCGACAATGGCTACGTGTGGACATGGTGTTGAATCGTTTGGGTTGGGGTGGGCGTGGTCAGACAGGAAGGAGTAAGGAGCGGTAGAGGTGATGGTGTTGAGAGCTTTCCTGGTAAGGTCCAAGAAATGCCCAACGGTATGACCTGGATAGAGTCTATCTCAGATAGGGAGAAGAGGTGGAAGATGGCAAGGTGTATAAGCGAGATATAAGAGTTGCAACACTTACGGGTTTGCGACCACCCTTCCTCTTGGGCTGCTGAGCTTCTTGGGTGGCATTGGCAGAAGAGGTTGTCGCCGGGTTATGGTCTCTCTCTGGGCTGGAGCCATCGGGCGAATCGGTCTCTTCTCGTTGGTGGCCGTTCAGGCCGTTGAGCTGATGATGATGGTTATTGTTGTTGCTGGTGTTGTTCTGGTGTTGCGTCGGATCCGCCTTATCGATAGACATCTTGTCTGCCATACCCAGACAGGGCTTCGAGACGATTTGCCGCACGGCGGCAAACGCCCCAGAGACGCAAAACGGAAATTCTGTTACGTGACGAGGTGGGACGTCGAGACGACGACGGGCGCAATGAATCCAGTCTGGAGCAAGTGTGCGCCCGTTGGGTTTTTGCCTCGGGGTTGCGGGCGTTGCAGTTGCGGGCGCAAGAGATAGTCGCTGCGGCCAAGATTGGGGGTTGTACGGGGGTTCGCAGCGGGCGCTGAGCGTTATCAGGTGCAATGGGCGCTGCTTGGCTCTCTTGATAGTAAGTTCCTGAGAGAAGCGCGTCTAACTGGCGCCTATCAGTTCGATGGGATGTCGCAGGGCCTTCAAAAACGTAACAAATTCTACGAAGAGATAAAAGACGGGCTGTAATTCGCGTCGGATCTTGGGGGGAGTGTAGGAGATAACATGAAGGGAAGCAGGTCCCGTAGTCTTTTATGTAATGTAAATTGCGAGGAGGGGGCAGCCCAGGACACTCTCTTTTCTGCGTGGGCTTCGAGGGCCTGAGCCCTTGAGCCAATCAAATTTGATCATGGGTGGGCTATGAGTGGGTTGAAGCCAGGCAAGGACCAGGTGGGAATCAGTGGATCAGCCAGCGGCACCACACTAAAAAACCAGTCCACCCAGCAGACACCACCACCCGACATTCACTCTTCAGTCTTCAATCTTCACCTTGACTTGGCCATGGATGGCTTTGGCTCTTTGCGGCAGTCAAGTATCGAGGGACACGGAAACAGAATATGCGTGAAACGCACAGGACTTGCGGGACAAACCGTGAGTATACATGGATATGTAGGACTCAACCAATGGATCTCTGGTCGCTTCTCTCGTTCCCAAAGGGGAGCCCACCCGCCGACGCCGCAAGCCGTGCCTTGGCAAATCCACATGCCACCCATACCAACCACGAGAGACGGCATTAATTCTCCATCCCAAAGCTGATGAAGCAGGACACGGCAGGACACGGGATATTTGATTGATATCGCGGCTGATAAGCAATTTATTGGCATGCCATGCTCTGATGCTGCAAGCACCTGGTAGGTACTGGGTTTCTCATTCCTAGCTGGCAAAGACGTGACAGAAATTGCCGCTGCTGGCTGGGTTGGCTTAAACTGGTCGGCTGCAACATCGGAGCCCCGCTCACCGGAGATGCTCTTGTTGAAGGGCTGGCGGCTGGGAAAACAGCAACGAGAGTCGGCAGCAAAAGTTGGTGGTGGTGGCATGTGCCAAAACGTGTGTCTTCTTCACAGCTCACACCATTCTCCAATCGTGACTCGTCTCTGCGTGCCACGCAAGCCGGTGATGGCTGTCAGATTTTTCAACGCTTGCATCCTGCGGCAGAAATCCCCTTCTCAGTGGGCACTGACTACTGAGGAACCAAGGTGACCGCATCGTCTCATAGTGCCGACGTTAGTTCGTCGTTTCGCTCGACCCAGTTGATGGTCTTTTCATGCTTATTTACACAGTTTCTTTTGTGTCTAAACCTTGCAATTCTAGAAAACCCAGGGAACGATCCATCGTTTGAGCGCTACCCACAGACAGGGATTCCTCGACCCCGCCTTGCTGCACCCTGAGCTCTCGTCACCCTTCCTGTTCCAGGCGAAAGTGCATTCTTCCTCGAGTCTCAAAGCTGTGGTACGTCATTATCAATCGTGACAACTGAAGGCGTCTCTATCAAACGGCAAGGCCATGGCTGCTACAGTCCGTTAGGTACTTATCAACTCGTTACTCATCTCTTCACCCAGCTGCAACGCCATTGCGCACGCCATTAGCTCGTCATCCCTCCTTGACCTCCATCCCGCAGAGCCCGAGAATCAAGGATTCTGGAATAGAAAAAAACGCAAGGTGATGACTTGCGACAACAAGCACAGGGTGGAGCGGTCAGCTCCTCACCGGGCTGGCACGTATTTCGATTAGCGCCGTTACCTCTTTGATCCTGGCCCTGAAGGACTCTTGGATTGGAGCTTTTGTCTCCGAAACCTCCGCACCGAGGGTATTGTTACATCAACAACAATGGAAGCTACCGTAGCACGCTAGGTATTAAGCTGTCTGTTTGGAAAATTATAAGGTTCCTGAGCTATAAGACACTATGCCCAAATGGAGCATGTGTCTCTACCAACATGATGCATCTACCTAGTATACAAAGGGGCCAGCGTGCCAAAAGCCGTGTGCGACTGTGGCTGGCTGTCATGGGCCGTCCGCATTGCTGGGCCGTCGCGGTCCGTACGATGATATCCGATGTCCCGAAGGGCCATTGCAAGTCGTCATCAAACAACAAGGGCCGTCAGCATCCTTCGCAATTGACTTTTGCCGATCCGTGACTTGAACTCGCAAAATCGATAGGTACTCGAGCACTCTTGGCCGCCGCATGTCTTACAGGTACATTAGGCCGGTCCTGCTTCAGAACTCTCATCAACTACCGACCAACATCCAACACGGCTTGGGCTTCGCTTTGGTGCCTTTGAACTCAAAGGCACTGTTGCACTGTTCGCTGTTTCATCTCGATGCATAAAGTTCTTTCGAGAAATCCAAAAGTCCATCTTAGGCACCAACCTCACGAGGCCCTCGTGACAGGCGACTGCCTGAAACTGGCAGGACGCTCGGACATGTTCGTGCAACCTGGTCTGTATTTCCATTCCTTGCTGGCCTATCCTGTCCAACAGCCTGCCGATCATTTCCATCCAACTCGAGCAATGTATCCAGGCACTTGGCAATGACGGCATTTCTCAATGACATGGCAGCGCACGATCCTGATCCTGGCACGGAGCTCACCAACCGGACATTGTACCGACCTGGTATTTGGAAGCTTTGACCTGTGCGTGAAACTACGTTGTCCAAGCAGATCATCCTCGGATAAACGTGCACCATGCGTGTGGTGGAAACCCGCGTCAGCTACGACTAGTCAGAAAGCATTGGCAGCATCAACGCTGAACCAACAAACAGAGCCCGGCCATGCCGATGGCTGTGTCAAGATGTGTCCATCCGCCTCAATCTTTGAAGCAACTGAGACAGTCCCAATCAACGGTTCATGTTTAAGTTGCCACGATGCACCTCAGCCCATATTCCCTTCAGGAGCCTAGTCCTGGCCCCTGGCCTACCTCACACGATGGAGAACGTTGGATTCTATACGTACATTGTTCCAGAAGCCGTCTTCAAAACTCTGATCGTCGTTCATTTCCCGCCATTGCTGATCACGGCCACAGGACCGACCCGTCCTCGATTGCCTCTTGTGGTAGGTGTTAGTTAATGCTAGCTCAGACTGTGGATTCAACGTTAAGCTACTGTATAGTTACTGCCCCCAGATCGCCCGACCATTGTGGGATTATGAGGATATTCTCATATCACTCCTCTTTTAGTGTTAGGGGAGCCCACATAGTTCAGGAGCAAGGACATTTATTAGACCATGGCGTGTTGCAGGCGCAACAGTTCGCAAAATTGTCAGCATCCTCGACGACGTGTCAACTGCGCCCTACGATTATCGACCTTGTCTTGAATCTAGCTTCCTTGTGTGTTAGCTCCCGCCCTTACGCGACAAACCTAAGTCCACTCGCGTTGCCAACTACGTACGTATATCCCTATATAAGTTGTTGAGTTTGGGTCTTTGCTAAAGGCCAGGCCGGCCACATGCAATGCCCCACCCTACCCTCACATAAGCTAATTGCAGCGAAGGAAAGCATTGGAAAGACTTGCAGTGAAAACATTAGCGCCTCAGCTGACCTTGACCTGGCTTTTGCATTTGAAGACCGGGGTCATCGGGTCCCGGCTCGCACTAAAACGGTGGGCCGACGAAAAGTAGGTGCATCTGATTTCTAGAAAATTTCTAGCGTGGCTTGAGCCATTTTCCAGCCAGATCCAAACGAACCTCACCCCATAAGTCGGGTTTATTGCCTTGCCCCTGGTCATCGACTGCTGGGCTGCTTACTGAAGTGACGTGAGTACTTTGTCGGCTAGATCATTGCGAATTTCTTTTCGAGCAGGCCTCTGTCAAATCACAAAGGGGAGATCGACCCAAGCTCAATCTCGATGCAATAACCCCTCTGAATCAAGAGGTCATTGCGTGCTGGGCGGCGTCGCAGTTCCGTCCTATGTCATTTCGGTCATCTCACCGCGCTTCATCACGCTTTGCTTCGGAGTCTGCCTTCTCGATTGCCGCTTCCATCGATGCTAATTCCAGATGTGACATCCAGCTGTGAAGCTCTCGCGATTTTATCTGGCAATGACGATACTACGTACCAGGTAGTCCGATGACCGATTCATGTGACATCTTACAGGGTTCCAGACGAAAGTTGCCCATAGCAGGCTGCCTGTGCTTCACGCTGCGTTGCGTCTCGCAGATGGCCTATCAAGTGACCCGGGCATAAAAATCCGGGGCAGCCTTCAACTGAGGTTTCTACGCTCCGATGCAGTCTAGTATTTGCAGCCGAGAAGCTGTCCCTCTACTCCGTATTTTCCACCCCATTAAGCGTCCCAAGCCAAATGTAGTGGTGAGACAGTGGGTTGACCTCGATATACTGAATACCTCGAACCTAGCCTCGACGTATGTACTTCTCTGGCTGATTATCTGTGGAGTTATTATAATAATTGTCGAGTTAAGTGAATGCATAGAGTGGCTTATGACTATATTGGTATAAGCCTTATCGGTCATTAGAATGCCGGCAAATGCTGCATACATGACCCCCAAGCAATGTACAATCATGTGCTTCCCTCACACGACAACGTATTTATTGATGATTAGTATATCAATGAATTACATAAAAGAGAACGCCCGAATGTCGTGATTTCTAACGACGTATTATGTCGTCTCTCCAGCTTGAACTCGTGATGGATCAGGCCAGTTATCGTGGTGCCACAGGGTAGATCAGGTGACTTTAATACAGTGCTAATGAATAAAACCAATGAGTAGTTGGCACTGTATATATAGCGTCCCAGTTTGTTATGAAGGAGCTTGGACCACCAACGTCAATGTAAACAAACCCCACCAGTAACCTTCAACACACGCGCCGTCAGTGATTTGACATCATACCAAAGACCCTCAAGACATCACCCAGGAGGACCGCAATCCTCTAATTGCTGAAATTACTTGCTCAAAGCTCGCATAACTTCCGAGTATTGACCGCATACGGAAAATGTCGCCCCCGCGCCGTCGCTCAGCTCGACTGGCCGGCACCGGCTCTTCCAAGGTGAGCTTCGTGATGGCATCACCACACCTCGAGACAAAATAACTAACCATGTTTCGCAGAGAAAAGCGGCCACGCCTACTCTATCGTCTGTTACTGAACATGCTCAATCTCCTGAGCGTCTCCCCCGGATGAAGAACGATGCCGCGCCTTCTTCACCTGCTCCTGCGCCATCGACGCCGGCATCTTCAGCGGTGAAGCCTCCTCACGACGAAATGCACCCAAGCAAAGCTCACCAGACCATGGGAGAGCCCTCATCAGCCATGAGGCTGGGCTTCGCGGACATCAAAGACAGCAATCGTTCTAGCGTTCAGCCTGACACTCCGTCCAAAATTGGCGTACCCGCTTCTCCTTTTACGTTCCGATTCGCGCGCGAGGCTGCCGAAACTCAACTGAGCGGCGATGCTCAACGGCTGATGGAGCAGCTCCGAGAGCAGGCGGCGAAGATCAAGGCTGACCTGGTCGCCCAGCGCGAGGCAGAAGGTTCGGATGTCGATGTCCATGGACGCAAAATTGCCAAGCCCAGGGGAAAATCTGGACGTTTCAGCGCGGCCCATATGGCCGAGTTCAAGAAAATGGATTCGATTGAGAATCACCCTTCCGCTTGGAGAGCTCAGAATGGACGCTTCCAGCCTGTCATGTCTCTCAAGCGATCATCTTCCAAGGCCAATCTGGACACAACGCCGACTACTTCCCCCTTGAAGTCTGGTCTGAAGCGCTCGCCTTCCAAGGCAGAGCTCGACCCCCCCACACCATCGACACCTCGTATCACGCAGAGCTTGAAGCGAAAGTCCTCCCGAGCTAACTTGGATGAGCTTCAACAATCACCATCTCCCAAGAAGTCTGCTCTTCCTACATCCTCAAAGAAAGCCCAGCTGTTCCCCAATGTCCACCAACGTGTTACCTCAAAGAGATTCAAGCAGCGACTGGAAGATGATGCGTCAACAGATCGACCTATCTCGCGTGATGGGACGTCAATTCCCCGACCCAAGCCTAGCGGAAATGGGTCGAGCAAGTTGCTTCCTTCAAACTCGAGTCTTGCCCGGCTAATGAGCCCAACCAAGGCTTCTCTTGCCCATACTGATAAGCCGACAATCTCCCTGGTTAAGTCTCCTTCAAAGCCTGACCTCAAAAGCGTCCTCTCCAGTGGCCTCTCCAAGTCGGCCAGTGCCCAGAACCTCGCATCACCCGGAAAGCCGACCACTCCTCGAGCCCACATTATCAGCCCGGGCCGTTTTGAGAGAGTCAAGTCTATCCTTCGAGGACACCGAACAGTCTCTGGAAACGTCCAAACTGCGATTCCCCAGCCGAGGATCTCTCAGACCCCAGCTCCTCCAAAGGCTAACAAGGACAAGGAATTGCCACCTCTTCCGCTGACTACGCCTCGACGGAAGGTGACAAAGCATGTCGCTTTCACTCCAGAGGTTACTCGTATTTCTGCCGAGCAAAACTCTCCTTCACCCCAGAAGTCTTCTTTGAAGGCTCAGTCAACACGGACCTTGGAAGATGAGCAGTTCCAAGGTCTCGATGGTATACTTGCCAGAGCGGACTCGGGTGATGTGGTGTATCCTGATCTTAGCGGGTTCAGACCTCTTCCCGAGCCCCCTACTATGCAGAAGGGTAATTTGCCTCCATCCGTCCCAGGCAAGTTCACCTTCCGCAGCGACCACACCATTGAGTTCGGAAACGCCCCTGCTGCCGGCTTTGGAACTTCCCCAGGACAATCGAGCCTTCGCCATGTTCGACAGTCCATGAAGCCTGGCACGGAAATGCCTGGCAGTTTCCCTGCTCCTTTCCCCCCCATCTCTCAGGCGAACAAAGAGAACAAGGAGCCTGGGCCTACTAAGCTTTTGTTTGGCGCTCCCCATGGCATGTCCAACAAGAAGCGACACCGGGCCAGTTGGGATGAGGAAGAGGCCGAGGAGAAGGACGCGGAACGAGCTGCCAAAAAGCGCAAGAATGAGCATGTCCCTGAGGGTGAAGCACTCCTTGCTCCTCGGCTTGTCGGTAGCACTCCTAGCGCCAAGAAGGCCATGACTGGCAGTGCGGCCCCGCGAACTCCAGGCTCGGCGAGCCCAACCAAGAAGCGCTCCGTTTTGAGCTTGAGCCGGCTCAACATGCTTGCTCGTCCCAAGAACCGGGCCTAGGCCTTTTCTTTTTGACACAATGAAGCTATACGAGGGTGGCAGCTCATTGAAGTTGTGTGCTCTTTCAATGTTTGTATAGCACAACCTTCGTGTGCCTACGACTTTCTGGGGCTGGCTATTGCAAGCCTTGACTAGCCGGAGATGTTGCTAGCCTTGGCTACTGGTATCTTAGTCAATGAGTCTGCTGGCTAAAGTCCTGAAAGGTAGCCGTGCGAAGTGAACGACGATCCACGGCTTTGTTCAGCTGGAGTTTTGAGATTGTTTTCCCAGGCTGGAATGTCTGCGTACCTATTTGTATGAAACCTGCGGGTTACCAGGATTGATTAACTTGGTTGTTTTTTTCGTTACACGGCAAAGGATTTGGGCCCGGTTAAGGTTCAGGGGCGTTTACGGTAAAATGGATCAGGCTGTCAGATTAAAATCAGATGAATGAAGTTTCATCTTGTAGTTGATTGTATAGGATTGTTTATAAGGCCTAGTCTTCCATTATGTGGCTGTTGGCGATGTTGAACGTGGCGATGTGCTTCCTTTTGCTACGCTTTCACCTAGCCTACGCTCCTTCCATCCATCAAGAACCCACCAAGGTACCTAACTTGCAACTCTCTGACTCGGTCTTTGGTCTTACCTGGGCTCTCATGCTGAGACAACCTCAACCTGCGACGGTGACATGAGCTCGGCCAGCAACACCGTTCGTAAGCCTATTCGTTTCTGTCACACTCTTTTACAATATCTTTAACATGCCAGTCGCGAACTCGAAACCGCCTCCCAACTCTCTTTGGCAATGCCACCCACCAGCCAAACCAACATCTTCACCTGCACATTCTGCTTTCACCTCTCCCACGGCCCTCCTCACGTTATCGGCCGCTCGGCTCGGCTCGCATGCTCACCATGCCATGCTGGTCTGCTGGACCTCGCCATCTGCTGGGTCTGCGGGGAGCTCATATTCCGAGGCGAGGAGTGCGTCAGCTTTGGATGGTGCTTCTGGCATCGAGCATGTTACGGGTGTTTGCTGTGCGGGAGCAGAGCTATTTGTCGGGGTGTGCCAGTGCAGGCGCTGTTTTAGGATGACGAGACGGGAGAAGACGGGGGAGTAGGGGCAGGCGGAGTAAAGGGTACCGGATGTGGAGGCAAGGAGGTTACAGAGGTGCCTCTTTGTGCGGCTTGTGTTGTCGAGATTGAGGTTGATGGGGTGAGGGAGGAGAGCGTGGTTGTGAAGAGAGGCTTAAGGAGGGTTGAGAGGGTGGATGGCGGGCTGACGAGGAGGAGATGGGAGGCGAAAGCCGGGGAGAAGATAGGGGCGAAGGTGAGAAAGTTGATTTATTTCGACTGACTCTAAGCTGACAATGAAATATCGCAGTCTTCTCCCGCTTGGGAGTCGTCACACAAGAGCGGAGACGCCACGGGCGGCGAAGAAACCAAGACCACAGACACGTCGCAATCGGTCATCTGGGTGGACATCTTCGATCCCATCAACGGTCCATCCTTCAAGCCCAGTCCCTTGAAGCCGATCCCCTTATTCATGCAGCGACCGCCAAACCCCGTTGTCGAGCCTCAACGCCAACCGTCTGCCGTTGATGTCTACCTCCAGACCCCTCCGCCCCCGAGGAAACCGGCTTCCGCTCCGTGTACAGTTTGCCCACCGGCATCACCCGTGAAGGGCACGGCATCGACAGCTCATAGCGCATGTCAACCCGCAACCTCTATCCCTGTGGCTCCAGGTTCCCGATCACCGACCCCGTCTCGCGGACATGATACTCATATACCTTCTGCGCCATCGAAAGAATACGTCGGAGATATCGGACCACTTGATCTGCGGCATAAACAAGCGTTCACCTTGGTCAAAGAAGAGCCCCTGAAGCGGCCTTCATCAAGGCTAGCTCCGTCACGCCGCCGTTCAGACGCCAACTCGTCGGCATACCGAACACCACCCGAATACCCCGATCAGGTGATGCGAGTACCGTATCCGCTGCCTCTGTCAACCGTCCGCGCGGCTAGCCCCTTACCCTCGCAGCTCACGTCGCACTTGCAACGACTCACGCAGGCTGCACCACAGTCGTCGGAATACCTGGAGCGGTATCAGCCGGTGACGGTACCAGCGCGGATGACGGAGGCGAGAAGACTGAGGAGGGTGGCTGCGAGTCTGAGTGACGAGGGCAGTGGAAGAGGGAGGTCGGAGCAGGATGCGGGTGATTGGGGGAGAGTTGGGGCTGAGTTGAAGCGGTTTTTTACGGGACGATGAGATGGGGATGGTTGTATAGATTCTTACGAATAGGGCCTACCTACAAGCCTACATGTTTGTATCATTGGAGGATAAGGAGACACTACCTAATCATCAGAGTCCCGGGGTTCAGTATGTTTATAATGACCTGGCCTTGCAAGCCGGCCTTGCACGAAGCTGAGCATTTAGGCAAGCCCGAGGTCTAATGGAAGCTTGAGTAAGTTCAAGCTGGTAAGTGATAGTGTCCACAGTCCAGGCTACGTATCAATCATATCATGAATGTAAATCATCTTGAACAGGCTCGGCGCCGGAAGAGGCCGGTCGGGGGGGAACCGAGGCCGGCTAATAATCGGCTTGGCTCCATTGAATCAGCTCCGGAATGCTTTGTCTGGAGCTCCACAGTCGCTGGGAGCTCAACGATGTGTTGTGGTAATGCATTTGGTCCCCGTACTTTCCAAGATAGATCTCGCGGTATAACAGAAGCTTCAAATTGACTTGAAAACCCCATATCATCCACGACTTGGAGAGGGCATCAAGTGAGAATCCATCATTGCGCCGGGTAGAGCAGAGATGGAGGTTTCCACAGTGAGCCCTAGCTTTTCAAGCGCTAAGCTCTGGCGGGGTAATCGGAGGGTTACGCTTAAAATATACTTTCAGAGAACTCTACCTAGGTACCTACTCGGCAAATGCTATGCTTTGACATTTACGGGGAGTTTAACGAGGTAGCGGCGAAGGCAATTACTCGTGTGATGTACAATTACGTTGAGGGAGGTACCTACCTGGCTGAATCTCGAGCTGTAACAGAGCTCCTCGATTGCGGGGGATTGAGCTGGAGTTGCTAACGTTAGTGGCAGCCAGCACAGAGCAAGCTCCTCTTGGTCTCCGCATCCGGCAGCCCACTGAGTTCGTGCCCTAACAGGATGTTGCAAATCCTGCACAAAAATATTACAGCAATTTGTTAAGCGAGACGGGCCTCTAGCGTGCGTCAGAGTTTCCTCAGTGTCCCACTCCAGAGTCCAACCAAGGAGCCAGCCAGCTAATAACGAGCCAGTGAAGAAAGGCCGTGAGGTTGACTGCTTCTTTTTGTGTGAATCTGCTGGGCAAGACATAGGTAGAGGCTGGCTTAGACAAAAAAAAAAAAAAAAAAAGAGGGCCGGGATTTTCTTTCAACCGCGGGCATCACCAAATCACAAGTCACAAGTCGAGTCCAAGTCCCGTCCACCAAAAACACCACACAAATCTTTCCCGCCCCTCCCCTCCAGCACAGCTCCCTCTTACAAGGTCATGCGACCGTAACCACTTCTCGTCGCCCTCAAGAACTGATTTACGCCCCGGACGGAAGGCGATAAGCCCAAGGCGACGACAAAGATGTCGGTTGTCACAAAGGTACGTTTTGTTATTCTTATTGTGTTTTTCCGGAATCTTATTGTGCTTCTGTTTGCTGCCGCATTTCGCATTCCCCCTGCGCTGCGCTTGAGGGGGCATTTTGCGTGCCAACGCTCGCTCACGCTCTGCTTTGTTCCCTCGCTCTCGATGCCCTCGGCAGTCGCTTTTGCTTTCCGCTTCATCGCGTCATCTGCACTGCTATACGCCTCTACTCTTCTCTACTCTCGCCTCTTTTGCTTCATCCCCATGCTGGAAACCGCCCTCGGCCATCTGCCCTTTGCCGTCGACCCAAAAACAGCCCCTCATTCCCGTCCTTCGTCATCGCCCGTCAGGTTCTTTGCCCTAACCTAACGCGACGCCGTCTTCCCTCCCACCGATGCTGGACAATGGCATTGTTCCATCAATTGTCGGTTACCTCTTCAAACATGCTAACGAAATACTCAGAACCCTTTTGCCTACCTCGGTACGATTTAATCTTTCCCTTCCCCGCAAGAACCAACCTCGCTCGGTCGACTCCCCGACGCTGCCCAACGTCAAACGTCCCAATTACTCGTGCTGACATAGCGCTCCCAATCCAGGCAACGACAGCGATGGCGAGGAGAAGCCCGCTGTCCCTGTCAAGACTGTCGACAAGAACACCACTCGCACTACTAAGCGCAATGTCGAACCCCAGGCTCCCCTAAGGGCCGGTGGTGCTGGAGGTAACCGCCGAGGTCTCGGTGGTAACGAGGGTGGTTAGTTAAACCGGTCCTTTCAGTGGCATCCATCGAATCACTGACCTTGCTATTGCAGCCTTCCGGGATCGTGGTGCTGGCAGCGATAGAAACCACGGCCGAACCACTGAGGAGACTCCCCGCTCTGGCGCCCGAGGCGGTGCTGGTGCCCGTGGCCGCGGTGGTGAGTAGCCCCGAAACGACTCAGTATCATTTTGAAATCAATCTCACACTCTGTAGGCCGTGGCGCTAGACACGCCCGCGAGCGCGATGACCGACACACCTCTCGCACTGGCGCCCATGGGTATGCTCCATCACCCATCTTCATTTTCCGCCTAACATACTAACTACGAATCCACAGTGGCTCCGACAAGCAGGCTGCCCAGTCCTGGGGTGCTGTCGAGGGTACTGCTGAGCTTAAGGACGAGCAGGCCGGTGACGCTATCGCTAAGGACGAGCAGAAGGATGCTCTAGCCGAGGATGCCGCTGCTGAGGCCGCCGCTGCTGAGGAGGAGGCCGAGAAGCAGGTCTCTTACAACGAGTACCTCGCCCAGCAGGCCGAGAAGAAGGCCGCTCTGGACGCTGGCCTCAAGGTCCGTGAGGCCAACGAGGGCAGCAAGCTCGACAAGAAATGGGCCAACGCCAAGCCCCTCGAGAACGAGGAAGAGGAGTACTTTGCTGGCACCGGCGGCAAGGCCCAGCGCCAGCGTGAGCGCAAGGTCAAGCAGACCATTGACTTTGACCCTCGATTCGTCGAGCCCGAACGCACCCGAGGTGGTGGTCGTGGTGGTCGCGGCGGCCGTGGAGGCCGTGGTGGCGAGCGTGGTGGCAGTGACCGTGGTGGCAGTGACCGTGGCCGTGGAGGTAACTTCCGCGGCGGTCGCGGCGGCCGCGAGAACAACGCTCCCAGCGCTACCATCAACACCAAGGACCAGTCGGCTTTCCCCAGCCTCGGCGGCAACTAGATTGCCAGCACTCGCCCAGAGAGCTCCATAAACCCTTCTTGCATGTCGAATAGCAAAATGGGTCAACGCCATGTCCACCCCCCTCTCACCCAACTTTCCTCGTCCTGGGCAGAGGGGGACCATATCCGTTGTTTGAAAGGTTGAAAAAGTTGACCATTGGTTCCGTGGCCGGATAGCGTCAGTGCGTGATATAGGTAGGAGGATTGAGATCTTCTCACTAGCTCGCCTGCACAGAGACATTTTTCTACCCTCTAGGTCTTCTCAAGGTTTTCCGTACAAAATTCAGTTGAAATGCGCTTCATGGTCTCTGTTTACTCGTGGTTCCCGGGAGTCTTGCGTGAAAACCAGATATTGACGAGCTGAGCTCACGCACCTTGCCTCCCCTTTCTTGAAGTACTACTTGCTGTTCAGAGACATGCAGTTGACCTGTCACATGGCACTCTTCATGGGTATAGCGGCTAAGTACCATCTATGGCTGCCTGTCGCGGTTCTGGACAATTATGTCTCGTCTGTTCACCGTTGTCGTCCAGCGGCCGCCAGTCTAGCCAGCTTCATGATCGCCGTTCCTTGGACAGCGTGCCCACTTTTGCAATGTTCCCAAAGGCGGCCTGCAAGCTTGGAGCTTGATAACAATCACGAGGCCAACCACATCTAAAGAACACCGACTCTCAGCCTCGCTAAACCTGCGTCGTCCTGCAGCCCCTGACGCTACTCCTTTGTCCAGGGCCGGTTTCCCCGGAGCGACCAGGGATGCGCTCCTTTAACTGGCCAATGAGGGATACAATGCATCTGCTCTTTCAGCCTCGTCCGCAGCATCGCTAAGGAGTTCACTTGTTCTGTTGAAGATTTCTCCTGAAGACAACGCCCAATTCGCCCATCCCCTCCGGTACAGCCTCATCTGACCAAGGATGAACAGCAACATGCCTTGGCATCTCGGTCTCGTGCCCGTATGTCAACAAAGTCGTTGAGTGAGCTGGTTGTTCTCTGGCCGCCACCTGAGGCCAGGCAGTGCATTCACCGAGAACACAGGCTCTGGCTCCTGAGGTATAAAAACTCCTAGAACCCTCCCCCAAGTTCCTCTCTTCTCTCTTCACCAAACTGCCTCACACAGAGAACAGCCAAAGTAAGCACAAACATTCACACACAAACCATTCACAAACCACACCACCATGTCTAACGCTACGAGTCTCTCAGAGAACATGCTCGACAGCGGCCGCCGCCTCGTCGAGACCATCTCCCTCGCCAAACAGGATCTCCACCGTTCGCTTTTCCCTGACCCCGTCCTAGAGGCTCATGAGAGAGAAGAAACCATCCAGCAGTTCACCGATGCGAGGAAGAGCAAGGCGGTGGAGGAGAAGACGGAGACTGCTTGCCCACACGCAGGTGAGAAAAACCGGGTGAAGAAAAGGAGCTGTTCGTGCTTCAAGGGGTAAGTGTTGAGTCAAGTGAGTCAAGTGAAGCCAAGAAGATGAGAATTAGATAGAGTAGGTATCTACACTGATAGCGAATATCATTTACCTTAGATACCCCAACTTGACCTTTCAGACCCAAGAGTAAGTGACACTTTTAAACTGACAGCCCAGTAGTAAGAATTCTAATCAAATACAAAGTAGAGAGGGCTAAAATCGCTTTTCATTTCTTCATAATACTAACAAACAGGACAAGAACTTAAGAAAGTCTATACTCGCCTTGAAAACGTGTGAGACGCATCCATCCCAAGAGTAAATGCTAACAGTATGGCGTTAAAGATGGCCATCATGTAGAAAGGCGCACCATTTGACAGCCGGTCAAACATAAATCCTCCCAGTTTCGTAAGCAGCAGAATGGCAACGCCGCCGCAGAGGGAATATACGCCTGCAATGGATCCTTTGAGACGCATGCGCGACGCCGCCTCCTGGCCCGTCGCAATGCTGATGAGAGGCCGGCTCTCGCCATCAGTGGACTCGTGCTCGTCAGGATGCAGCAGGGCTTCGCGGCGCGCAGTTCGGGGTAGCTCAACGGCGAGGACGCCACGGCCGAGGGATCCAAGACTGCAGACGATGGCGCCGATCTGGCTGATGCCGAGGAGCGAGACAACGAAGAAGATTGCGGGGCTGCCGCCTCGGCCGTCCACGTCCTTGATCTCCGGGCTAGAGAGCTGCGGTAGGATGGCGTAGCCCACGATGCCAAAGATGGTTGAAACGACGATGGGGTAGTTGATGCGGCCTGTGCGACTGGCGAGGTATCCAAAGACAGGTGCGCAGATGAGGCCCATAAGCTGCGCCACGCCTGTGAGGATGGAAGAGAGCACGTATGCGGCTCTGCATTCCTCTTTGAGCTCAGGCGACGAATCATGCGGCGACCCTTTGCAGAAGCCATTCTTGATGTAGAAAGTGTTGACAAAGAGAGGGATGAAGAGGGAAATGGCCACGCTTGATGCCCGGGCGACAAACCCGCCAATATATCCCAGACCTATCCTCGAGTCATGAACTCCGAGCAACACCGAGTCCTTCATAAGATGGAGGTAGGGCACCAGTTTCTAGTTCCTATTAGCAAAACAATGTCCGAAAAAAGGCAAAGAGCCCTCACCCGTCGCCGGTGACCGTCCAACCCTGACCTTGAAGTCGAATCATGCTCGTCCTTCAGTCCAAAAAGCACCCTCCAACCCTTGCCCTCCTCGCCCTTGATATTGCGCAAGCCAAATGCGACAAAGATGGCCACTGCAAAGGCGACCACGGCGACAACGTAGAAGCTATAAGACACCGCATCGGCCGGCGTTACGTCCTTGCCCTCGCTGAATCGCGCGGGCAGGGGCAGGAACAAGACCAGTGCCACCAGGGCGCCGCATCCAGTGAAGAGGCCTACAAATCCTGCTAGCTTTGAGGGTCTTCCGGCCTTGTCATTCGTGTCTGTTGAGCTCTGTTCGGTGGAGACGGACTGCGTATATCGCTCCGGCGTAATCGTCAATTCGGACTCGACGGAGAAGGCAACGCTGTGGCGAGCAGCCTGAAGGGCCTTGATCCTCGCCTGGGCCTCGTCTTCGTCGTCGGTGCTATCATCCGTCAAGGAAGGCAAAATTGCGGTTACCATGGTGGCCCTACAAAGGTCAGCGTCTCATCAACTGAAAACGGAAGAAGCTTCAAACTCACGCTGCAGATGCGCCGACTGCGAATAACACGCGCGCCAGCAATAGTTGCGGATACACTGCACGAGCCTGAACGAACAAGGCCAGCGAAACTCCAATGATCGCGTAACCAATAACAGCGACCCATCTCACACCCAGACGATCCGACACAAGACCCCATCCCGGACAGGCGACGAGAGCAACGAGCTCGTCCACGAAACCCAGTGTGCCCACAACATCGCCAACACCCTCTTTCTGCCCAATCAAGTCGGTAACGACAAACGAAACAGAACTATTCAAAAAGACAAGAAACGAGATGGAGAAGAGCGAGATGCCGAGGAGGTACGTCAACGCCTGGAGGGGCGTCGTCGATGGCGCAAATGGGAGATATCGCAGCAGAGGCGCCATGATGGGGTCGCGAAATATAGACTCAGAGACTCAGAGACGTTTTTGATGGAGAGCAACAGTGAAAATGGATATCGAAAGGAGTGGCGGGCAATGTTATCACATCGCGTGGTCGCGGAATGTTGACGTATTTGCTGCTAAGCTCGAGACCAAACAATAATATGGGAGCTAATTGAAGCTCGGATGTCGGGAGCGGGAATGACGGGGGCATTACATAAGCTTGACGCCGGAGTCCCGAGCCCGATATCGCAGTTAAAGTTGATATCATGAAACGGAGTCTTGGAAAAGACAGTTAATTGCCTTGAAAGAAAGGACTGATATTCCGTACAAGGCATGATCGATTATCTTCAAGTGTTCATCACATGTGACCATGCATGCTATTATAGTGGTTACACTATCCTCTGGTTTATGGAGGCAATATAAATATACCTAATGGCTTTCATCTTATGCTTCCTCATCTCCACTGCATTCAAACCTTGCTCATGCTGCATCAATTTAAACAAACTGACCCTGACTCCATGCCCTTGCCCCAACTCCAAGAAACCCATAAACCGGCCAGCTTCTCACAGCCCAGCAGAGTAAACACCTATGCAGCCTATCATCTACCACGCCCAAAGCACCTTGTGGTGAAGAGTCCTTGCACCCAGCCGCTCAAACTCGAAGGGTGTGATCCACGAGTCGTTGGTCGACAGCTTGGCAAAGACGCTGGCGCCCTTCCAAGTAACCACCTGTTCGTCCATGTCTCTGGCGCTTCGACTCACCAGAATTCGGTCATAGAGATCGGGTCGTCGGGCTTTGATCTTCTCCTCCAGAACGACGGTGAAATGGGGAACCTTGGCGCCACCGCCAATGACCATGATACTTCCTAGCAGGTCTCGCAACTTCTTCTCGTCACCCTTGGTAGCATTCTGGATACTCGTCAGAATGGCAATGTCGAGAGGTGCTACAGGTAGCACGGCGTCTCGTTCGGCGGCCATAGATTTGGCGGTTCGAGCAGAGGCATCAACAAACATGCCCGGCGGCGGTTGCGAGCTCTGTCCAGGGATAGGGGTTCCTGCAGCACGAGTGCCGTTAGGCGCCGGGCTGCCTCCGTTTACGCCTTCCCTGTCCTTGCCGGCAAAGACAAACGCAGGGGGGACTGGCGTGCTAGCTCCCTCAGGCGCGGGAGAGCCGGTGTGGGAAGCCATAGGAGTTCCGTTCGCAACACCATCCTTGCCGAGGAAGTTAAATTGTGCCTTCTCCTTGCTCGGCGTTGACACGTCGGGCTGCGATTGCGGAAAGCCATTGGCGTTGGACGTTATTGATGGTTGCACAAGTGCCAGGATGGCTAGCTGAGCGGCGGAGGAGGGGTCGTCCGGAATGTCGACGTCGTATGCGTTATAAGACCGGTCCACCAACTTCCGTCGACCCTTCAGTTTGGCGCTGTTGTCGAAGATAGTAGGATCGTACACTCCCATTGGGGCGAGGATGACCTCGTCATAGGTCTTAAACTGATATTTCCGGGTTGCTTGATTGGGCGCTCGAACATGGAATTGGAAGAGCTGGACAGAGATATCCGCTTGCGACATGGTGCAGTGCTTGATCTTTAGCTCCTCGGCAAGGAGGAAGTCATATCGTCGACGCAGGTTCATATCCTGATAGGGAAAATTGTCGTAGAGCATCATCTTGAGGAATGTGTCGGTAATGTCGTATCCTCCGTATTTGAGGTTGATTCTTGAGTCATCGATGCAAAGGCCGTCTTCCACGCAGGTGATAGACGTTTTTTGAGCTCCCACGTCGACTACACATGCTTGTGTGTACCCGGCGCCGAATGTTGCCGCCATGCTTTCTTGGATAAAACATACCCTACTAAACTCGAACCAAGTCATGCAAGATCGCAGCACTTGCTCGACGTATCGTTTGTCATAGAGATCGGGAATGACGAACACACAGCTGTACTGTTGCCACTCGCTGTTCGTCTTCAAGCCCAGCTCTTGCCTCAAGGCCTTGTCGAGTAAGGTCTCGAAATCGTCATAGAGATGTTCCTGGCTTGTGTATCCGTCCTCATTCCACCACCCGTGCTGAATCGGCCACCAGAGCTTAAACTTTGGGTTCGAGTCGTCGGGAACGCGCTCCGCCTGGTGTCCAATGAAGCATGACGCTAATGATTCAGGGTCCTCGAGCGTTTCGATGTCGGTCCATTCGATTTCGAGCGGGTCGTTGTGTTTCTGGATGATCTCGGGTTCCGTGCGGCGGTTGAACGTCTGAACGAGCTCCTTGGAGTTGGGAAGAACCTTGCGCTTGTTGGCGCGCATATCGACTTTGAGGTCATTGCACATTTTTTGATACTTCTTGGTCCATTCCTCCCCATACTCCTGGTCTGTCGTCTTGGCCTCAAATTGCCGTCGCGGAAGGGCTTCGTACATCTCGGATTCGGTCTGAGGGAACTTGGTCGCTAGGGTCATGGGAATTGTCTTGGGAAGCGCGTCGCTAGCAAAGCCTATCCGAAGATTTTGACTGCCAGGGTGAATCACAATGACCCTCGAGGGCTCCATGCCTGCGGAGGGCGTTGTGGCGCCATCTTCCTCAGCCAAGTCTGCGACAGGTAGAGGCAGCTCGCCGTTAGCCGTCTTGGATAGGGCGCGATCGCGGTCCCGAGCACTTTGTACTAGTCGATCGCGGGTCGCATCGCTTTGGAGACGGAGGGCGAGAACTTGGTCATCACGCTTCATATAATCGCTAAAGCAGCATCAGCACAGCCCTAACGCGCATCCGAGAGGAATTGATGTACGTGTAGTAGTTCTTTTGATTGATGGGAGTGACATCAGGCCAAGTTGTCAGTTTCATGCCATTGTCGGTCCTCTCCAGGCCTGGGAACAATCTTGTTAGCATAGGTGTCTTGAGCGACAGCCGGATTGCTCGATATCTCCAGCAAGAAATAAACCATACCTTCCCGCAGGAGAACCCTCTCGCTGACTTTGCCGACCATGGTGACGACTTGACCGTTCCTAAAGTTGTGGCGACGACTGCGCTAAGGCGAGCTCACATCGATGTTGAGGAGATGAAGAAAGCTGCTCGCCTTCAAGCTCAACCTGGAAAACTCCAGGAGCGCATTCCTCCATGGCCCTGATCGCGGATAGGCAGCTTGCGCGAATCAGGCTTAGTGTCTTCGGATTTTCTATGATCCGGAAGGTACCCCAGCCCCCATCCTCCCCCGCAGGACGTTCTCTCCCGCTGTGGAGCTTGGTACACCTCGGCATTTAGAACCCATCGCCAACTTTCCTGAAGGCTCGAATAATATGATAACCACTGTTCCAAAAGCGGAGATGCACCGCCTTGGACACAGCAGGATGCTAATACGGTATGTCTATCTGCCTCAGCAGCTAAGGTCTTGTATCTCGAGATGGCTTGGGGGCGTGGCACGGAAGACTCTCCTCTGCTATACATGTCATTGAACGGAATCTTCCGTTTGGGGTGGTTGTCTCAGTTGTCACCTCTGGCTTCCTTCACGAAGATGAACCTGCATGTTTGGCTCGTATTTGACATTCCGAGTCTTCCGGATCAGCTCTGCATCAAGAATCTCCACCAAAGCGAGGGTGTCTAGTCAAATACAGTTGCTACGTACTGTTCGACGCTCTGAATGTATTTCATATTCATGTTGTTCATTGGCCGAAATCTGCTGTAACAGCGCCCGCTCCCCAACCCCGGTCGGGCCACAGGGGCCGAGGCTGCGCGGCACATACACATGACCAATGCCACAAACCTCAAACAACTGCTTCCCAAGACTTCCGACTCTGGCTTTGCTGGCGAGGACAATGAGCTAAATCAATAAGGTCAAGTGTACGATTATATCATTGCTGCCAACCCTCGTTCTTACCCACTCACCCACCATTCGACCTGTTTGCCCTACAATCTCCTAGTATTGGAGAACGCCATCATGGAAGCTCATGTCTCTATCGCGGGGCATGGCGCGAATCTGTCAACTTCGTCGACCAACCAGCCAGATGCTCTTGTCAGCTTGCTACCATCCTCGTGGTCAGGCTCGTTTCTTCTAGCGGCCTTCCTTGGCTATGTCCTCCTCTGCTCTCTTCTTAGATTTCGGCGGATCGACTCTATTCGCTCTCGAAGTGGATTCAACGACCGCACATCTTTGAGTCGAATGACAAACCAAGATGCCTATGAAATTTTGAAGACCATTGCGCAACTCGAATTTCCACTATACTACGACCTTTCTGTTCGACTAGCGTTGTTTGAGGTATGCTTGAGTGTGTGCTGTTATGATCATGAGTCAAACACTGACCCTGGATAGACTTATGCTGTCCAGAATATTGCCAAGCTCCTTCACGCTGTTAGTGATCTAAATGATATCAAGAAAGCACCGAAGAGGTACAATGAATCAACTTCTAACCCTCGTATGCTTCGTCGCTAACACTCCTAGATATGCGGATACCGAGATCGTCTACGGCTGGTTAGTAGGCCAGCATATACCTGTAAGCACCACACTGACTCTCTACAGCTTCACAGTCTTTGCGCCCACCTCGACTGAGCTGCACAAAGCCATAGCTCGGATGAACTACCTCCACGCTCCATACATCAAGAGCGGCAGGATCCTCCAGGAAGATCTGCTCTATGTCCTCTACGCATCTATGGCCGAGCCCGTTCGGTTCCTCAATCAATATGAATGGCGCAAGCTCACTGATATGGAGGTAGCAGCTTTAGCAACAGTTTGGAAATACGTCGGCGACATGATGGAGATTGACTATAAGACCCTGCTCCGGAAGGACGAGTGGGTAGATGGTCTCGAGTTCTTTGAGGATGTGTCACGCTGGGGAGAGGAGTATGAGGATAGGAACTTACGTCCGATGAAGGAGATCTATGACCTGGGCCATCTCTTGATGGACCTGTTGCTGCAGTCGCATGCAAAAATTGCCGGTCCAGTCGCCTATCCTGCAGCCTGCGTCCTTATGGGACCTAGACTGCGACGTGCGTTCGGGTAAGCCTATACTCTTTTACATCGCAGAAGTGAGGTCCTGTTCACGGATTCTAACATGCAGACAGATTCCCGGAACCTAGCCTAGCCATAACGGCCCTGACATATAGCCTGTTGCTCACCCGAAAACTCGCCGTCCGGTACCTCTGCCTTCCTCGATTAGTTCGCGCGCAGTACATCTCCCAGCCAGACGAGCAGACAGGGCGTATCAGCGCGTATCACTACATGAAAGAACCATGGTATGTCCCCTCGACGTTCTGGACCCGCTGGAATCCCGAGGCGCTCATCACTCGGTTGTCTGGCGGACTGCTTCCTGGTGACGGCGGCGCAAAGATGAAGCCCGAAGGTCTTCTTTTTGAGGATTTGGGGCCAGATAGGTTTGTTGGCAAGGGCGTGGAGGAAACTAAGGTCATGGAGGGGGTTGTAAGGGAGAAGGCATCGTCGGGTTGTCCCTGGACTGCGTCAAGGGCCTGATGAACTTCCCAGCGAAGCTTGGCTCGCACCAGGTGATCAACATACCGTCGCTCAATTTGAATGGATGTCAACGATCACCCTATATGTGTAAGAGCGGGTTTGGTCTAGTCACCCTCCTACATATGCGAAAGCAAGAAAACTCTGTAGACCACTCTTCGATAGGCATGTGATATTGAGGACTGTCAGGCAGCAATCTAGACCAGGGTAATCTCAATGAAAGTTACATGCTCGTACCTTTATATCCCCTTGGCATTGTCAGACTCATGACCTTTCCCCTCAATTCTGTTGATAATTCCTATTCCTTGGTGCTCCCTCTCTGAGTTGTGCAGCATATTCCCCTCCGCAAATGCTCAAGTTCAGGGTACCTAGCCACCCGCTGCTGAGGCCTGTGGGAATACGTCTACTGTACTACGTCATGCGTCATTTGGACAAAGAACATACTGCCGCCATTGCTTGGCCAAGTTTGTGATCCTTGCTCTCCGCATCGGGAAATGATTTGAAGCTCTTGGAGTTACCGCCGGAATCTGATCGGCATTCCCCGCTGCATGTAACCTGTGTGTCAGGCACCTGCGAAGCAGATCACCTGACGTAGTTGGCACCAATTGCCACTTTCTCACTTCGACAACACTGCATCACCCTCATAACAAAAAAGCCACCAGTTAAAGACTGAAAGTCAAGACCACAGGAGAAGCCACTGCATATTTTATCTACGGAGGACAAAAGGCTATAATTCAGAATAGGACGAGAATCTCATCCAAAAGACGCCTAAGCCCAGGACGAGCGCAATCGCCAAGATGTCTCCTGTCCCCATCTACACTGCGAGTCCCATCACGGCGGCCAAGCCATCAGGGATCACTCCCCAGACAGCGCGCCCTGAGAATCCGGAGGCATCAGCAGGTGCACCAACGACCACCGAGAAACCTACCAGCACTTACCCGGCAGCCCAGCCCGAGGCTCGTCCGTCCATGCCAGCGCCAACGGGAGCACCTCAGCCCTCCACAAACGCCCAGCCAACTCCGACCCGGACGACCGTCGACGTAAGTCCTCCGGCCCCGCAACCCGGAGCAGTACCGACGGCTTCAGGTGGAGGTTATCTACCGCCGCCGCCTAAGGTGGGCGAGACGCTGCACAGCGCCCAGACCCAGGCTACAGAAGTGCCCATGCCTCCCCAGATGTCCTATGTGCCAACCGGTGGATCGGAGTTCACCGCACCACGTTCATCAACGACAACGGCACTTGGGCCCTCCCCGATGGCAGGCCTGGGGCCGACGCCTGTGCTGGGCGGAGGCCCCGGGAGCCACTTCTCGCATCCACCGGGATACCATCAGGACGTGCGCGCGTCGGAGTTCACTAGTTCCCAACGCGCGGCCCATGAAGCTGCCGTTGCACAAGGACGGAGGCCGTCGCTGATTGGAGATGATGATGGCGAAGGAGTGTGGTCGGCGGCAAAGAAGTGGGCTTCAGCTGCTGGCGAGAGTCTCGCAGCGGCCGAGCATGAAGTCTGGAAGAGGATCAACAAGGAGTAACAGGGAACAAGTAGTGGCAGAGCAAGGAAAGCTATCGCCTTGGTATGGTAAGGCTACGACCGGAATTCCGGGTTGCTTCCTTCTGTGTAAATAGATTAATATTTGAAGGGGATCGGACCCGTTATTGATGGTGTTTCCATTGTTCTATTTCCAGAACGCGCGGGAGGGAAACGGAAACAGACAAGCATGTGCCGAAAGCCAGGACCGTCTCCCGCAAAGCTTTCCAGGATTCTAGGTAGCATCGAACAGCCAAAAAGTTATCTGCGGGGATAACATGGCGTCACCATTGGCTTATGATGTCCATTTTGAGAGAAGACGTGAATGATGGTGGCCATGAGGGTAGTGATCCAATTTCCCATTCAAGTGGTGCTCAGGGACGGAGGTATCGGACCCTGGTCGCAAAACGGCCTTACAAGGGGGACCCACAGAAGAAATCATGGAACAACAGTAGAAGACGAAAAAGAAACTTGAGCCCAACAAGGGCGCTGTCAGTGCGCTGCGCGACAGATCGTCCTGGGCCTCTGGGCATCCTGTAACTCGTGGACTTGACACATACGAGGCGCAGCTTGTCTCGAAAGGGAAGTACCACTACGCAGTACGTAGGCGAGGATTCTCTCGGCGTCCTGAGGTTAACGGCCGCAAGGGACAGGCATCCATGATTATCGTGAGGGGGGCAGGCAAGTTTTCAGCTCTTCAAGCGTCGAATATGGTTGAGATTGGTGATCATGCATCATCGTCAAGGTGTTGACGGCCTACTGAGCTACCGAGCTCTACGGGCGTCAACTTAGACGAGGCGGACGCCGTCCTAGACGCGGAGGAGGAGAAGTAGGTGTAAGAGTCAGGAGAGAGTGAAGAAGACAATGGAATCTTGTCGCAACGTGTTGGCGATGGCATGACGCGTTGCACACGACATTGGGAGGCGAAGGCAGCCTGACAAGAGTTGCGGTAACAACGAATGGGCGAACAAGGCTGCGCCACGAATGAGAGGCAGCGCTATGGAGATGAGATGGGCGAAAGGACTGGCTGGATAAGGAAATAATCGTAAACGCGATGTAACAGTATCGACTGGGCTAATGCGCTGGCCGGCGAGGATCCGGCAGTTGCTGTGAGATGGAAACCATCTGGACAATGAGTTGAATTGCGACGCTGCAGTGGCCTCTTTAGGGAAATCCATAGTCCATGTGACGATGAGAAACAGCGGATTCTTGGAGGAGCCGTGGCGTTGTTCGATGTTCAGGTGTTGTAGACGCTAGACCAGAAGCTGATCGAGATTGGATGAAATACCTAGTTGGAGACCACGACAGTGGTAAAAGGAAAATCCAGTTGTTAGAGAATGTCCAAGAGGTTACAAAGGAGGCTGCCTGCTATAGCTGATCCACTCTACCTATAACTGGGTAGGTAGGTATACGGAGTACCAGAACTGTACGGATACGTAAAGAAGCAAGCCACAGAGCTTCTGACGTGTTCATCCCAGAAGCGAGCAAAGAGTGGCTCTTTCTGGCGCCGATTCCAGGGCACCAGGACGTTCCAGCGGGCTTCTAGTGGACGTTGAGCGGAAATCACCACAAATGCCCCGACGACAAATCAGTGGATGTCAGTGAACATCCTGGATAAACCCTGGTCCTGCGACAGATCTGAGACACGCCGGCCCCCGGTAATGCCCCTGCAACAAACCCCTGAGACACAGGGGCTTGACCAATGAAAGCGAGCAAAAGCTGGCTTCTAGGCCGAAACGGTTCAGACAAGACACAATGGCTCCACTCGCTCCCGTCCCATCCTGGACCCCTGTCCTTGCATGCCCCACTTGCTGCAAATCAGAAGGCGTTCCACGACCCGCTTCACGACAACTTCAAACACACGCTTGTCCAGCTTCCTCCTCTCACAATCGTAGCCTCTCGTGCCTCTCTCTTCCAGCACATCTCACAAAGCTGCCAGCCCAGCATGAGCGAGGCAAAAGCTATCGCGACAGCTCAGAAATGGCAAAGTTGCTATACTATAGCGCCACCGTGTATACCCTCCATCATAATGCCAGAAGCAGATCAACAACCTCAGAGTCGTATTAGCTCCTCCAACGGCTGCTGGCTGTCTTGGTCCAGACTCCTCACTGCAATCTTTTCTGTCTATATCAGCGGCAGGCAATGTGTTATAGGTGAGGTGTGATCTCCGATTCGCCCTCTGCTACTGAACGGTCACATCTGCTTCCAGCATCGGTTGTCGCCGCGATTCCGACTGGCATTGCTTCTTCTTGTTCTCTCTACACAACGCGCAAGCTGAGCGGAGGGTCTTTGGGCGACCCATCATGCAAGAAAGCTCAAACATCACCATGAAGAGTTGCCGTCTTGCCTGTGCACACGCCTGCTAACTGCCAATCCCAAAATAGAGATGAAAGCTCATCCACGAGCTCCTTGCGGGTTGGCCGCCGCACGATCAGAACAGAAGTACCATCTCCCCATCGAGAGCCCTTCGCGTGGGGGATCTGAAGATGAAGTCTTTGATGTGTGAGCTATTGCTACATCGCCGCACTGGGAGGCATCTCATGGTCTGCGCTCTGCCTCGAGGCGATCCCGAAGAAGCTCTTGGGCCGGGTTCTAAATGATCCCATGGCTCGGTTCCTGAATTCTCCTTACTGGCCGGAACCATTGAGCAAGAACGGCGCATCGACCTGACCCTCGAGTCTTAGCGGTTTCGACTGTTGTGAAAAATAGCATACATCTATTCTACCCTTGCCTATCCAGAGCGCACAGTCCCTCTTTCGGGGACACAGGGGCGTGCCGGCCGACCCTCGGAGGGGTGTTAAGCTGAGCGGTCGAGGTGAGGCGTCGAGTTACAGCGTCTAAGTTAAGGGTGTCGAGAGATGAAGGTGGCGTGGCTCCATCTCGGCTCCGCTATCGTCGGAAGTTTTGTCAACCCCAGACGGACCTAACGTGGCTCAGTTTGAGTCGACAGGGCCAAGTTCGGTCCTGTCCTCGTCGACTCACTCACCCGCCCGCCCACACCACCTCCCCCGTCGACTCTTGTTTCTTCAGCGCCGGATGAGACAAGCCACCTCCGCCGAGTTGCTGTTGTGCAGCCCGACTGGGCGGTCCACTGGTCCGATCGAGCCCCTTGGCGATACACTCTTGACGCTGCGCCGCCCTTGGTCGTCTCGGAGTCCGTCTGGAATCTTGACTTGTCCCTACTCTAATCTCATGGCCTGTTCTCTCTGGGTTCCCTTTTCCTATCGATATCCTCTCTCATGCCCTGCTCTCTGTGCTCTTCTCGCCCTTTCACAAGCTCGGTAAGGCCGTTTCTTAATCTCTCGATCCACACGGGCTCCCTCCAGCCCTGTCGTTAGGAAGCTGTGACCTTAATATTCCTAGTCCGGGGTCCCTCGAGACCCTGCCCATACCCCTGCTATTAGCTCCACCGGCTTCTCAACTTCCTTGTCCTCGTCCATCTCATTGACGAACATACTCGCAACCAGGGCCCAGTCTATCCTAGCATCGCTGCGACTCTGCTTTGCACCGGACAACCCCCTCCTCTACACCTTCTCTTGTACCAGTTCATAGATCGGTCTGTGTTCGACCTACTCGGCCCAGCCCCTCCCGCCTTTCCAAACCTCTCCCCTGGTGCCAGTCCCTGACTTGCGGAGCCAGTCTCTCCCCATGGACGATGCCTCTCGTCCTTCATACACGTCCTCTTTTATACCGCCAGGTTCCAGCTCCGCCCTTCAACCTGCCTCTTCTTGCACCTACTTTTCTGCGCGACTCTATCCGCTCATCAGCTCTGCTTGTCTTTCTAGTCCCCAGTCATTCCTTTACATTACCTGCAGCTCTCAAATACCGCCTCAGCGTATACCATACATTAAGCTCGCCCACCGCCGTCCGAGTGAAGCTTATCCATTCCTTCTATCCCGAGATCCGGCCTATGAGCTTGTCAGCGCCAACTACTTCGCTCTCATTTAAAAGAATCGATACAGTCTCTCTCTCGCCTCCTCCCATCCCTTCATAGCAGCTGCCGATATACCCTGGCGACCGTGTGCTTCAAATCTACGCGTTCCTTACAGCCCATTCTTTACAACGCATGTTGGCAGCCCGGAAATTACACCCACTTCCGAGTTGGCCATTGCGGCCTTAGTTGACCAGGTAGGCCAGAGACGTCCCGCGGCACTCCCGAAGATCCAGATATGATGTGGACCTGGCACCGTCCGCCCTATCCAGTTCACCTGGTCGTCCATCATCGCGGAATCATGCTGACAAGCGCCTGGCCCTTGCTAGATCCGTTCTGCATAATAGTTTAACGACGCGCTCCCTTACCTCGACTTTTAAGTTTTCAACTCTTATCACACCTTGCTGTAGGCCACACAACTCTTGTCCTTCCTTTCAACCACTCCCACACATACTCACAAAACTATGACCACAGAAAATACAAACATCCAAACTTATCTTTCTTTACTTTCACTTACGACAGCCTCAGCGGCCGGTTTCAATATCCGTCGAGGTCAACATCTACAGTCAACATGAATGCGACTGAATTTACTGAGAACGAGTCCGTGCTGGGTTCGGACGACATGTGGTCGACACCTACGACTCAAACCAAGCCTCGGCCTATGCCAATCTATCAAGGATTTTCGTTCTGCGGTGCCGAGGATTACTCTATCCCATCGTGGGACTCATCTTCCATTTCATTTCAGCAGACTCCCAGCGACACAATGTCGCGCCCCATGTCTATGCATCAAGACCTCTACCCTCCAACGATGGAGAATTGTAAGCACGCCTGAGATCCATTGTTCTACTCAACTGACTTCGAAGCAGCTTCATGGATGGAAAAGCCAAATGAAGACCATTTCGACCTGCATGGGATCGACCATGATATGAACATGGGGATGGGCAACTCTTTCACTGCTGACGAGGCCATTCCAGTTCTTGACCTCAAGTATCAGGGTACGGTTATGGATGAGGACTTAATGGCAATGGACGATGGCTCCAAGCATCGTCGCATGTCCGGCTCCTCCTTTTCTATGTCGACTTCTGGAGCCCTATCCGATATTCCCTCTTACGATGACTTCTCGACTGCTCTTTCTGAGGCTCCTTCGTTCAGCTCTGACTACCCGCCGCCTTCCAACCGCAACTCTATGATGTCGTCTACTCAGCTCTCTCCTGTAGCTTCTCCCCGTATGGCGCCCCAGACGAGAACCGACCTTGTGAGGACCCAGAGCCGCGGCAGAGGCGCGTCTCCCTCTCCTCGGCCTGGTGTGCGATCTGCTCCGTACAGCGTCGAGGGTCCAAGACTCAAGCGATGGTCCACAGGCACCTACGGAACACCCGCGAGCCGCAAGCCTACCCCCTACGTCTACCACCACCCCTGCTCGGATGTCTTCAACGCTCACCAGCACATGTGTTCTGGTCACTCTTCCCCAACCGTCGGGGCTGCTCCTCTACCACTCAACTACGGCAACCTTCAGGCGATACAGCAAACACCATTTGTGGTGCCCAGCACACCTGTCTTCCAGAGGAACAGTATGCTACTTCCGACTCAGCTCCCATCCCAGCTCTCGTCGCAGCCGCCATGGCATTCCGATGTGAACCAGTTCGCAGTGCCTCCGCCTCTTCTGTCTCACGGACTATTCAGGATGCTCCAGAGTAATGGAGATCCGACTTCCCTGAATAGCCACTATTCCGACCTTTCTGACCCACCGGATTTGTACGCCGCCCTCCAGGAGGAGCAGATCCCGCCTCCTCCTGAGGACATGAACCCTTCCGACCCAGACTTGATCCCTCGTGAACAGGAATTGCGATTTGAGGGCGATCTCTACACTCCCAGATGGGTACGAGGACACGGAAACAAGCGCGAGGGATGGTGTGGAATCTGCAAGCCGGGAAGGTGGCTTGTCCTGAAGAACTCGGCATTTTGGTACGATAAATCGTTTTCTCATGGTATCAGCGCTGCAACTGGAAGTTCGTTCCAAGAGCCCCAGCAGAAGAGACGCATGGATGGCAACCCCGATGTTTGGGAGGGATTGTGCGGGAGCTGCAACGAGTGGATCGCGCTCGTGAGCAGCAAGAAGAAGGGAACGACCTGGTTCAGGCACGCGTACAAGGTAAGTACCCTCTAGTTCTCAGCAGCGACGTCGATTAACAAGATGTAGTGCCACACTCACCTAAAGGTGAAAGATACCCCTAAGCGTCGCCGTGAAAGCAGCAACGCTAGGGCGTTGGCCATGTCGACTATAAGCAAGCCCAAGACTGAAGCTCAACGACCCATGACACCTCAGATGCCAACATCCTCGATGGACGTTGCCACTACACCTACGCCCGCTACTATATCACACATCACTTCTCATCCTCAGTCACAGCCGCAAGTCACCACTATCCTCTCCCAAGAACCATACACTCTCGGCCTAGTGTCTGGAAACGTCCTTACCACGGCCGAACCCTTTCCGAACATGATTTAACTTGCCACGACTCCTTTTTTTCTTTTTATGTTTCAAACGTATTTTGTTTTTATTTTGCCATCTCACGACAGCATATGCATGGCCGCGGATGGCCCGACACTCGTTATGTTATGAAAAAAAACCGGGGATGAATGCTTGATACCAGTTGGAGCTGAAGGAACGATAGTTTCTCAACCCTAATGTGCTTTAGTCTCCTGTTTGTTTTATGCTTCTTGTTTATGCTTCTACCTTTTTTGTTGGAATTTGGAGAGAGAAAAAAGAAAATTGCCCGGCTTGAGAGGCTTACACTTCTATTTTCTACGAAGCTGTTCTTGGAAGTCCTGGAGCTGGGTCGCAGATTGATTTATTGGGAAAAGTGCATATCAGGATGCGCCGAAGGGATACACGCGGAGGGTTCGTCAAAGATCAAGTTTTCCTTACTACATATTTTCTACATCTGCTCACTCTGTTGAGGGATACCCAGGGGAGTTTGTCACAATTTCTTTTGCACTAGATAGATGGTCGGTTTAGGATTGGGAGCTCTCCTTTTGGGAAGAGCCTGATGATTGAAACGAGCAAGATGGACGACGCTGCTGGCCAGTCGGAATTAAGGCACGCTTTACTTAGATAGAAATTGCTACGGTCACCCAAATATCACTGTCGTTTGCGCTTCATACTTGGGCATCTATTTTCACAATAAGGTCTCACGCCGCGGAGGAGAGCAAGCAAAAGCAAGCATGGCGTGAAACGTATTGAGAAAGAGGATCGTCGCGTGTGCTTTGTTTCGACCGCGCTACTTAGTACGCGCGATGTCACATCAATTAAAACAACAGGCTTGCTTGATGGTCCCCTCGTTGTAACTATGCAATGTATCTTCGAAGATGGAGAAGTGGTACCACAGAGCTAGGGCCTGCTACAGAGGCGAGGGGATGCTGGCATGATACTCGGCGGTTCTTTGGAAGCGAATTTGTCGCCTTATGGATCGACGGCCAATCTAGGTAGTACCTAGTAGGATGATGGCCTTGGGGACGTTTGATGGTTGTCTAAAAACCAAGGTCTTACGCGCTGAGAGCGGTATTGCCAATGCCTGCGAACGGGACGTGAAGATCTATGCTGATCATGATGGTGCTAAGCTATCAAGTTGCAGCAGATAGGAATAGTGAAGCAATCGTGGGAATTCGTGGGCGGATGGCTCCATCTTGCGACCGATGATTCAACTCCTGAAACGGGACAGACGTGCCACCTCTTAACAACGGCATCTATACTTGGCAGAGGAAGCACATCATTAGCGCGCAAGTGTTCCCATCACACGTTGCGTCTGCACGGCTTCGGATCGCGACGCGACGTTGGTCCCGGGGAAGCCATGGGTTGGTTCTTGGGCTGACGCAGGTACCCGAGCCAGCCGGAAAAGCCGGGGTCGTATGATGGATCATGGGCATGGGCGGCCTGTAACGGAAACCTGAAGACAAAGCTCCTTGCAATCCTGAGCCCGCGGACTCGGTGTCTGTAAGCAGCCGGAGTGTGGGCCGGAGCACGTCGGCATGTGTTCGCTAGATGGTTTGAAACGAGAGCTGGGATAGCCATCAGACGATGCGATCGGGACTCTCACTAGTGGGGGTAGAAGTTGGAAACGTGGAGGTGAAAGAAAAACGCGAGGCTGGATTGCTACGTACTACGTAGAGTTGACAACGCATCGTGGGAGCAAGGCTTGTCCCGGCAAGCTAGTGCCTATATCAACATGTCAGCAAGCATTGTTCCCTGGCTTTAAAGAGAGAATATTAACGAAAAGAGGAAACACTTCCGGGGGTATCAGAGAAACGGGCAGATCTGGATCTCCCGATGCTGAGGGGGTGGGCGGAGAGAAACAATGATTAATCTCCCAGATTCATGCGGCGCGGAGGTCAGCCCGATGAGGCCGGCCGGGAACGGAGAGAGTGCCGGGAGTGGGGAGGAGAAGACCGGAGAAGGATTGAGCTTTGGCCGGGCTAGCCGGGATTTAAAAGAAAACTTAGAGTTCTCGTTAGGCGTCAAATCCCCAGTAAATAGATTGCTATCCCATTGAACTGGCCTTGGTGCATGAACTCGGATGTCTTGGTCGGGAGTTGCAAGACCAAGGGTTGAGTAGGGAGTGGATAATCGGGCGGATTTAGCGGTCGGCAGTTGTTTGTGGGAGTTGGTCATCCATGGATCAATCGGCGAATGAATTGAGCCAAGGTTTTGATGAACGAGAAATCTAGACTCGCACGTGAAAATAGCTAACGAAAATGCTTTCAGTGACGATGGCATCCGCGAGATGATGGTTTCCATCGCTACCCGAGCTTACCTTCCCATCAACATCTCGTCATGATCCAATCAACTGACGAAACGCCCATCCATGGAAGTAAACCAAGACACAGAGGTGTCTCAGCCCCAACGTGGTTGGCCGCAGCGAGAGACAACAGCTGGCGGAGAGTTCGATAGAGTTCCCCCTTAAATGGCGAATGCAAGCACTTAAAACCCCGGTCGAGGCGCCCAGGTGGTGCTATTTACAGCAGACCACCATCCCGTCGATCTCAGTCGGCCAATCATGAGGCCGTCTGGCGTCGCATGGTGCTTCATCTTACCATCTGGCTGGATCGGGTTGGAGGTTGTGGGAAGCACGTGAATGGTCTTGTGACCTTGGGTACTATATCAGGCATGTGAGCTTGGAGAAGAGGGGTTTTGAAGTTGGTCGGGTTAAGACCGTTAAGTGAATTGAGTAGAAGAATGCCAGGCCTTAGTTTTTACTTCTGTGTAGAGTCTTGTATTTTGGCGATGGGTACTACCTAGTTGAGCACACCACATGGCGCGGAGCACATGTCAACCTTCCGTGCGCTTGACGTTCGTTCCGTCCCGTTAAAACCTTGAAATAGTGTTCGTATACAGGCTAGAAACCTTCGTGCTGGGAGACCTGCTAGCGACATATGTCTCGACTCAAACCCTTAGGCAGGCCAGGATCGACCAGTTAGTTGTATTTGGGAAAAGAGTTAATTGGAGATCTCTCGGGTTGTCCCGCGGCCAGGTTGGATTTGTTTTAGATGTGGACTCCGATCGGGGTTCAGTTTGGAGGGTGTCAGTGAACAGAGCTATTTGAACTATATCGGAGAGATCCAGGCAATAAAAACGTCGCATATTGCAGAGTGTCCTTACTTGTTACATAGCGTAAAAGACACTCTAAGTTGTGATACATCACATCTTGTGGCGGTGCCAGTTTCGGCCTTGTTTGTGATGTATAGTCAAGAGAAAGACAAAGACGTTACGGATACTGTTTAAATTACTAACTTATTGGGCAAGACTCCCGGTTCCCCGAATTAGCCAATTAGTCTATGCCCCTGACAACGAGACAAAGAAACGCCCCTATGACGGGTGCAAAAGTGCACTATGCGATTTGACTGGCCTATTGTTCCTGTTACTGCATACCTAGGCATGTGACGTGATATGTATGTTTCTCGAGCAACATTCTCTACAGTGTATTGAGTACAGGGACGGGGCTTACCCTGTCAACGAGACAAAGGCTCGATTTTGAACATGGAACAAAGAGCGTGAGGCTGGTTTGTTAATGCTTGGCTGACAATGGGCGGTATCCTTTGTTGGTGAAGTGATGAGCTGTTGGTGGTTTAGCGGTTGGTTGGTTGGTTATCAGCTAACGCCAGGAGATGCAGGGGGTGGTTTGATGTGAAAACGCAGCCCAGTGGCAGAGCCGCAGATACACATGGAAGTTTGATGGGAGCCTGGAAATCTCTCATTGTCATCATCACTATCTGTCGTTATCTAGGACTCTTTCGTTTATGTTGGAAATTATTTCGGGAGGAGTCGGCGGGCAGCCCGTGTCTAGACCATCATGACGAGAGTCATAGCGGGAAGCCATCTCGGTACCCTTCAACTAATCATGTTTGCGGTTGTACTCATCCCTTCCCAAATAAGCAGCCCTTCAAAGGGAAACCCACGGTTATTATACTTTATTGTCATCTCTGCTTCAGCTCGCATCGCTCGGAGTTCAGCCCTTGGCCAGCTCGGCCAGTGCCTCTTCCAGCTTAGGTTGGTCCCAGTGGTTGGCTGGTAGAAGCCCACAGCGCACTCTAGTTGCCCTCGCCACTGAAGCTTGGCCCCTGCAGGCCCCTGGAGACCTCCCCGGACCACCTCTCGTTGCCCAACAACCGCCAAACAGGCCATCGCGTGAGCCCGGGCGGTTTACCTGATGCACCACCAACGCTCACGATCCCCATGCTTCGAGGTTTATTTCTTGTGGCCGTCTGCTTGATTTGCTTGCTCGCCTTCGAGATTGGTTCTATTCTTGACTTCCTTTCTTCATATTTCTCATGCCGATATACATAGCGAATATTGGCGACCCAGCTACAAGTCCTGCAAACAGATGTTGTAAATAGGAAGGTCGGGTACGTATCCACTGCTCGGGACATCCCATCCTGTCCATAAAATTTACCGACAACGAACGAACGGACCTCGACCTTCTTCTGCCTAAACTAATCGACGTCGGGCCCCGCGACCACGACATCACGAGCACGAGCACGACAAGAGGAGAAGAGAAGGAATCAAGAATCGATGAAATAATTCCATCTTACGTCAAGGTATCTCTCCTACCTTTCTTTCCCTTTGGCCTCGCACGATCTCGATATCAGCATCAGCACATTATCCATCTGGTCTCTCCGGGTGATTCACCACAACCTCCATTGACAACGAGACAAGGCTTTGTCCAAGTCTCAAACCCAACACTCCCTGGCCCTCTCTCTATTCCTTCATCTCTATTCTCGGCGTCGTTTAGCGGGGTTTCTCTCCCTCTGACCCCATCTCGTCTCTCCCTTTCCTACCCTGCCCCTCCTCTTTTTTCATCGGGGCTTATGGTCCGTATCCCGACTTCATTCCTCCCTTTGTACCAGTCTCTCATTCGTTCTCGGTATCAGACAGTGGCTAACAAACACCATTGTGCAAACAAAAAGTCTTAGACCTACCTTTAATGCCTCCTTTCCGTCCTGCCATGATCGTTTACGACCTTCTATAATGACCCACGAGCACCGACCTTCGAGATCCGTTTAGACTTTCAACCTGTTCCAGCCCTGCCCACGCCGAGCTCAACATTTCCAGACCCCATATCGAACCACGAACTACAAACTTGGTATACGTTCCGTTGTTTACACCATTTCTCGACATCTTAATTTTCCGGTTCTTTGCATGTGTTACAACCGTTGCTAAGGTGCTCTTCGACGCCCAAGCGTGACGTGCACATCATCCATCTCGAATTTGATACATCCCTGGCCTGCGTCCGATCTGGCCTTTATGATAAGCAATCAGAGTTGCTATGAGCGGGGATCAACTGGCTACCAGGTGAGCTTATTTCCCAACCTTACCTTGGCTGCCCTTGCCCTGTGTCCTTTCGTCTGCAGCATGACCTCTGTCCCACAATCACTGACAGATTTCCCCGTCCCCGCAGCTTTGCAGATTCAAACCATCGTCCCCCAACATCTGAAGAAACTCCCACCTCTGCCGTCTTCCCCAGTCCCATCTTCGAGACCCCAAAGCCCGGGCAAGGGCCAATCACCGACGCCGGGGGCTGGACGCCACGCTTCGCCGAGGACTACTCCGTCTTCAACTCGACTCCAGGGAACCTAAGGGGTACTCAGGGTCTCTTTGCTGACTTCGGCCCTGCCACGCCCGGCAGCCGCCATAAGAGGCTGCTATCCGCCGAGACAATTGCCGCCGAGATTGCAACCCATGTGAATCACCTCTCTTCCAATCCCAATCTACCACTGCCGCCGGTCGAGCCCTCCCGCCGCTTGGCCTCCTCACCGAATTCAGTAACTGTTCCTCAAGAATATATAGCCGATTCGACGCCTTTGCCCAGTCCTGATCCGTCTAAGCAGCCTCAGTCATCCAAGAAGGCTAGGAAAGCCATTGTTAAGGGTGCAGAGCTTACGCAAACGGCGACACCCCCGTCTACTGGACGTAGGGGAGAGCGGAAGCTCGCTGACAAGCTCACCATGCAAAATGATCAGAGCTTCGGTCAGCCTGACTTCACCGGCGTGTCTCAGCAGCAACAGCATGAAATTGCTGCTTTGATGGCCGCCTCTGGTGACATGTTTGGATATCCCATGACGGCACCCGCTGCCGCTCCCGCCAACTTCTGGGACCCTTCAATGGGCATGGACTTCGACTTTGGTGCCTCTCCCTCCAATGTCTTCCAGACAACCCCCATTCAATCCCATCGTCATACCGGATCCTTTGACTGGAATAGCGAGATACCCCTCTTCCAGGATCCCAGTGCACCTTTTCCTTCGTCAAATTCAGAACTCATGCAACCAGCCCGACGTGAACGAACTCTTGCCCCGAAGCCACTTGGGTCGGCAGCAGCTACATCTGCAGCAAGCGCTGCCATGTCTGCAGCCCTTTCTGCACCCCTAGACGATCCCTTCGGAATTGTGCAATCAGCAAATGGAGTGAATCCTGGACTGCTCTTCGGGTCCACACAGAACACTGTCGTGGAAAACCCTGCTTTCATCCCCGTGTCACAGGCTGGTTCGGCTGAGGCCACAATCTTCCAGTCGAGGTCAAGGACACCTTTGGGAGACGACATTCGGCGACCAGCGAGTGGGAAGGACTTGAGGGCCACCAAGGTACCCGATCGTGCGCTTGCTAGTTCTCCCGTTAAGTCGAATCCCCGGCCAGGGCCGGGTCGAAGTTTTAGCGAGAATCGAGGGAAGAGAGCTCAGACGCAGAACCGACCGGTACTTCCCAAGCTGGCCCCCGCCGCTCGACCAGTCTCACAAGCCAGTAACGGATCGAATGGTGATACCGGACGGCCCATAGCACGGCCAACCGGAAGGTTGTCTCCCATGAAGAGCCAACATCGTCTATCGGGGTTGGCCTCGATACCCGAAGCACCATTGCAGCAGCCGCGAACTCGGACGTCTGTCAGGTTCACGATTGATTCGAGGGGCAGAGCTCGTGCTGAAACGACTGTTGTGCACAGCGAGTGTGACTGGGATGGGACCATTAGCCACCGAAGGATGTCTCGTGATAGGAGTCGAACAGGCGATCTAGGCTTTTCCGATGATGACGATTCATCCACGGACGACGAGCCTATTATCATCCCCAGCCGGACCAACTCGTTCAATGCCTCCTTTGCTTTGCCGGACCCCCTGAGGCCTGTGGGCTCCATCTTCCATTCCTCGAGACGCAGCATCAGCGACAGAAGTACGAGCAGTGCACATGATGGTATGGGGGGGTCGCCACATGATGGAGAAAGTGAGGCTGAGACGGTCATGCATGAGCATCAGGACAAGATCGGAGATGCTGCGAGCGAGCTTCGCAAAGTAATGGAGGACCGTAAGAAGCGGTCAAGTCAGATGGGAAACGCAGGACAACATCGGTTCTTACCAACCAACCACCTCGGCCCTTTCCGTGGTGATACCAATTCGCCGTCAACCCTTACAGAGTCAAGCATCACGACAGACAGACCAAATATCAGGTGTGTCTGCAGCCGAAAGGGGGCCGACGGGGGAGACGGCTTCATGGTTCAGTGGTAAGTTACTCCCAGCCTCGGTAACCAGAGCAATCGCCTCGTGACGGGCCGACATGGACACTGAGTTTGGGCTAATATGCAACCCAGTGAGTCCTGTGAAATGTGGCTCCACGGCAAGTGTATCAATATCAACCAGCGGACACGACCGAGGGTTTACATCTGCGCCTTTTGCGCCAACACGCCGAACATGCGAGGAGGTCGAATGCGAGATACGGGACGAGGAAATCTGATGGGTGTCGGGTCTGTGGCTTCGCCGCTGGCAAACAAATCATTCAGGGCGTTTCGATAAGGATTGGATGGATGAGCATTTTGATGGAGTAGACAACGGGAGGAGTATTCGGGGTGGGTTTGTTTTGAATACACATACATCAATTGGTTCCATCATATGAGGGCGAAAACTGGGACAGGAACAATAGGCTCTCGCCACAACCATTTCGAGTGACGGTGTGGAGTATTCGCTCTTTACCTCAATACGCATGTCCAAAGAGCCTAGGTGAGAGAGAGCTGCCACCGTGTTAAAGTGGCGCTCACAGGCATCACTGTAGATGACCTCACCTGTCACAGAGAAGAAGCTAGAATGAGCTCATGCCATTCAGGTCGTCAACCCCGAACTAATCGACTCTTTCGTGTTGGAAATGCCAGCCTCATGAAAGTCGGGGAGCTCAAGACAGCCAGCCTTCTACCCTAAATACCCAAAATAACCCCTGTCATGCCTCTCGTTGGCCAATGCTGTTGTTGCCACCAAGGGCCGAGCCGGCCGCCGGAGCTCTACGAACTCCGATCTCGGCATGGTGGGGGAAGAAATGTCGTCGAGGCGGGGCAGCAACCGGAATTCAGGAAACACAACCAAACACAAACTCCCTCCTTGTCTCTTCTTTTTTCTCGAAATCGATTGAAACTTTACAGTGAACAAGCGAGGAAAGATGGCTGAACACAAGATTGTCGTGCTGGCTGGTGACCACTGCGGTCCCGAGGTGTGTACCTGAACCGGCCGCTTGGAGTGTTTGCGCTCGTGTGCTAACTGAGGACAGGTCGTCGCCGAGGGTATCCGGGTATGGGAGACACCATGTGCAACAGTTGGGCGTTGGAATTGGAATGGCTGACGGAGCGAATAGGTCCTCAAGGCTGTCGAGCAGAATAAACCGAGCGTGGGCAAAGTTCAACCTCCAAGAACATCTCATGGGTGGTGTAAGTCTTGCGTGCCCACGTGCAGCTGCACACCTTTCAACTACCTGCATACACATCCGGCTTACTGACTTGTTATTCTCTCCTCCTACAGTGCTCCATCGATGCCAATGGTAGCCCCCTTACCGACGAGACCCTCGCCGCCCCCAAGACCGCCGACGCCGTCCTCCTCGGCTCCATCGGCGGCCCGAAATGGGGTACCGGCGCTGTCCGCCCCGAGCAGGGCCTCCTGAAGCTGCGCAAGGAGATGGGAACATACGGCAATCTGCGGCCCTGCTTCTTCGCTTCTGAATCCCTCGTCGATGCCTCGCCCCTCAAGGCCGAGGTGTGCCGCGGCACCGACTTTGTCATTGTGCGTGAGCTTACCGGTGGCATCTACTTTGGCGAGCGCAAATCCGGCTCGGCCTGGGACACAGAGCCCTACTCACGCGCCGAGATTGAGCGCGTCGGCCGCTTGGCTGGTTTCCTGGCGCGCGGCCGCGGCGACAAGAAGGTGTGGTCGCTGGACAAGGCGAATGTGCTGGCGACGAGCCGGCTGTGGCGCAAGGTCATGACGGAGACGTTTGAGAAAGAGTTTCCTGACCTCAAAGTCGAGCACCAGCTCATTGACAGTGCGGCCATGATTATGGTCAAGAACCCCACTGGCCTCAACGGCGTTGTGGTGACGAGTAACCTGTTTGGTGATATCATCAGTGACGAGGCCAGTGTCATTCCCGGTAGGATTGGCCTGCTGCCCAGTGCCAGCTTGAGCGGCATTCCTGACGGCAATGGCAAGTGCAATGGCATCTACGAGCCTACCTATCCACGGTATGTTTCCTACTCGCCAATGCCGAGATGTAGAGAGCTAACTCTTTCTGTAGGTTCTGCTCCCGACATCTCCGGTAAGGGTATCGTCAACCCCATCGGTACGATCCTGTCTGTCGCCATGCTGCTCCGATACTCGCTCAACCTGCCCGAGGAGGCCAAGGCTGTTGAGGAGGCTGTGCGTGTGGCCCTGGATTCCGGCCTGCGCACCAAGGATCTGGGTGGTGATGCGACTACGAAGGAGGTTGGTGATGCGGTCGTCAAGGAGCTCACGAAATTCTCAGGGCTTAGAGGGATCTGAGGAGGAGAGCAAAGACCCGTGCGAGGTTTCTGATGGGAATGGATGGCACAGAAAGGCAGTATTCCTGGTAAAAGCGAGAGGCACCTTCCATGTAGCGTGGCGGTAACCTTAAAGACAAGAAATAGTAAAATGATCCAAAGAACCAATGGACTATGCATCGGTGTGAATGTTCCAATGCTCATGCTACACTTACACAAGTGTCTCCGAGGAGACGATTTCTCCTTGTGAACCACAGCCATTCTTTAGGAACCTTGTTTCCTGAGACATGGAAACTCGAGAAGATGATGGCCCAGAGATCGTCTTCCCAACATCTAATACAGGGTTCGATGGTTAACTGCGGGCTCATCATACACCCTTCAGGGTTTGAATATGTTATTAATTAGGTTTCTTCTCCATAAAGTCGCCATTCTCTTAT